>BGPR01000234.1:809516-826446 GCA_013235015.1 Araneus ventricosus
CTTTTATCAGTACTCACAAAATTACAATTAAATGTCTGCTTTTATCATTATTAGAAAAATTACAATTAAACGTTTCGCCATTACCAAAATCATAGTGCCAAACTCAACAAACATTGAAACCATCAAAACGACCATCATCGTGAAACGGAATCGAAAAATAAAAATTCTAAAGCTACACATACGTTTTTAATTACTTCAAGGAACATTCAGGCCAAATCTGAAGACAATGGAGCAACTTGGTCGGTCGTGACAACGTAACGAGCAAATTTACAAGCAAACAAAGGAAATGATTAACAGTCGAGTCGAAACAGAATCTCGCTTCACCCGGTCACCAACACGGCGCTTCCCAAATCCCGCAAGCGAGTCACGTGGTGGGACGATGCAACAAGCACGGACGCGTGGGATGGTGCGTTTTAAGCTTCGTCTTATTGTGAAAAAAACAAAGCCTTCAGTTAGACGTCTTCCTTTCTGATCGACTGGGTCCAAAATTTGACACATGTTTACCTGTTTGGTCGCAAAACCACACGACAAATTTCATTCATCTAGGTCGTCACATTTTTAAGTTATCGCATTCACATCCACGCGGATAGATAGGCAGACAGTCAACCCGTAGACGGTTTGGGTTCAAAATTTGATGCACATCTATTCTGATTATGAACCAAATTTCATCCATTTGCGTTTTTCAGACAGACCGACTTCCCGTAGACGGATTTCATCAGAAAGTTGGTACAAATCTCTAATTTTGGTGTAAAGACGACATACCAAATGTCATCTCTCTGGTTAAACCCATTTCTGAGCTATCGTTTTGACAGACATAATCCAAAAACTGTATTTTTCGGACTCGGGGAGGTATAAAATGTGGAGATTCATCAAAACCTGAGGTGGAATTCTTTGACGATTGAAATATTTTCTTTGTACACTTCGTATACGAGAAAATGACAAAGAAATCTGCTACTGCTAATGACATCTAACGACAGAAATATATACAATGTTCATATCCAAGTCATGTAATAAATTGAATATATTTCATTTTATTGCTTTCATTTATTTTTGTATCTGAAAATACATGAAAAGTACTGATTTGAAATTAATAAAATGATTTGTGCATCTACAGGCGAACATTAAATCACAAAATATAATTTTTCGTCATTAAAATTTACAAATTTTCATATTAAAAAATGTCCCTTTCATGGCAGGGGTTTAAAGGGTAGAATATTAGTCAACAACAGGCAAAAGTTCAAACATAAATTTTATACTGAAATAAAGCAATAGCCCTCATATTAATAATTTTTAATCCGTTAAGGACTTTTTAAATGCATAATAAATTTAATTGTTCAATAAATTTATCCACTGAATTTGTTGCGTTCTTATTATTTTAATCGTGATAGAAGCAACAGAAAGTTTCTTTAACATCTATACTTATAAAAGGCAATGCTTGTGCGTGTGTGTGATGTCCAAACGAATCTATCGCACTTACAGCCTTGCAATTTGGCACACAGGTAGTCTTAATGGTGACTCAATGCATCTCGACGCCGGAATTTTAAAATTTGATCTAGAAAATTTTTATTTAATGTTTTGTGTTGTTTTGGTTGATTTTTTTTTCGCACTAATTTCTCAATAGAATGGCTTTGATTAATTTTACTAAAAAAATAGATAAACCATCGGAAAGAGCACACGATTTCTGTTCTAATGAAGTTAATTTTGAATTTCTAACTTAATCTACTAAATGTTGAGAAATTTTTGAAAAATAGTCACTTTTATGGTAATTCTTAATCAAAATTTCTTAAATTCTCGCATCTGACGTTCTAACATCTCTAAAATTTTCATTTTTTTTCAGCTTATAACTGAAATGTTTCTGTGGGATTTAAAACAAGAACGGTTAAAATATCTTTTTTCGTTTTTATAAATTAATTTTTCCCTGATCAGTTCAAACAGTTTTTTTGCTAGCGAGATTTAACAGCGAGAGTTTCTCCGGAATGCATTGTTGCAATTTCATTGGCTGGTGCGTGAATGACCTACCTCGCGGCAGGTGACGTCATATGGCGTTATTAATTCTCCTTTCTAATGGACAAATTCTGAAATATACTCCACTAGTGAAGAAAAAAGAATGGTCATAGTTGTCATGTTGTTGTTGTTGAATTCACTTTGTCTGTGATGGTTTATTTGTTTTATGAACTCTCCAATGTTCGTTTCTTTTAAAACTATCCTTACTTATTAATCATTACAATTATTAAAACGACTAGCCGCCTTTGGCGACCAGCTGGTTCGCCCGGTTAAATAAGTTTTCATTTTTGCATTTTATATTAATTATACCATTACCTGTCACAGTTTCAGCCACAATAACTCAGCAAAGGTGAACAAAAAAAAAATGAATATTTTATTGTATTTGACAGATAGTAAAATATTTAAAGACGTGAATTTTAAAATGCCAGCGATACAATTCTGTATGATGCATCGCAGGTAACGAAACTTACACAATGAGTTTCAAATAACTTTCACTCAATTCATCTATCACTCATCGGTAGAATGATTAACGCTAAATATGATCGCGAAAGCCGAACAGAACATGCTGGAATATAGGAGGTAGACAATAAAATTTAAAAATTAGTTGGTTTTCCCGAACACTATTGCCTTTTTGTAATTCTTAGTTTCAGGCTGTAATTTCTAGTTTCTAGTATCAAATTTGTGATGAGTTATCACTTGAGGAATTTCAAGTTTGGCGGCAGTACTGTAATCTTAAGCCTAACCAAAATTTTAATAAAAAATTACCTATAATGAAATATACAAAAATTTGAAAGCGTTTTCACGCGTCATAATTTTAAAATGTCAGGAAAGAATGAGATTAAATGCTTGAAGAAAGGACGAAAATCATTTCAGTGTACCTCACACACAATAAAAACAAACTTGAAATCAAATATCTGTTGCCACGCTTTATAAAAATATTACTTTGAAGCAGGTGCGATAAAATATTTCAGTGATGCAATGAATACTAAAGTGAAAATTCTGCTTTGGAGTTAATTTCCCAAGAAAACAATTTGTACTATCACAACCGTAACAATTTCAAAAACACGTGAATAAAAGATTTGCTGAAATAATGAGATGGTTTGAATTTTATTTACGACAGTAAAAACATTGTTACAATTCATGTTTGAAAATATTTTGAAATATTAATTAAAATTGAACAAAATGTCGCATGGAAATAAGATCGGTGTCATTGAAAAGCTAATTTTTAAGATGATGCAAAAATGGTTTTTTTTTTTTTTTGCGATAATAGGATCCGAAATTATTCCGGAAAACGTTAAAATTTAAAGTAATTTTTAAATAATTTAAATTCTAATTAAAATTTCGAAAACTCCTTTCTTAGGGAGCACCTACTCCCCAAGAAGCACCCGTCTGCCAAATTTCAAGTTTCTAGTCCCAGTGGTTTGGGAGATTTCGTAATGAGTGAGTCATGATATTTGCCTTTTATATATAAAGATATTAAGTCCAAATTATTATATGTTTACAAAGGATTAATATCCTACCAAACAATAAAGATTTAGTAAAACAATTGCGTGGGTACTTCTAGTGGGGTAAAGTCGGGTACTAGGGGAAACTAAGGATATCCGACCCAAGAGGATTTTCTTAGTTTGTGTGGGCCATTCCTATTTGACCTTTGAGTCAAATGATCTGATGGAAAGCATTTCCAATTTATTCCGATTTCCAATATTTTCTTTTCTTATGATAATTTCAAATAATAAAACGAATTATTTTAGTCAAAATTTTAAAAAGAATTGAAATTTATTTATCCCATTATTTCCTTGCTTGCAAATTAATTATTTTTATTCATTTTTTTCTCATATAAAACTTAAAATGCGTGTAAAATTAAAAATCTTTTGCTCCAAGTCTTTGCAATCGTTTCGTTTTATTTAACGTATCGTCATTTCGACCGAGTTCGTCTCTTAGTAAGCTTGAATTTTAAAGAAGAAAGAATTAGGTAGAACACATTTTTATTCTTTTGCTTTTGGATTGGATTATTTTCCTTCTTATGCTTTTAGATTTGAATCATTAAAATAGTAGGAGAATCCAGTGAGTCTATTACGTTTTTCCAATTTCTTGTTTTGAACAACTTTTGTTAGATTCTTACATTTCATTCTGCCGCTATTCTATTCTATTGTAATTTCTAAACCAGCAGTGTTTCAATGCGCGAGTGACATGACTAGGTTCCCTATTTCATTCCTAGAGCTTTTATCATTAAATTAGACACGAAATTTGCAAATATTTTTAAATTGATTGTCTTTCTTCTTAAATTATCAACTACGGTAAATATTGATAATTAAAAAAAATACCTTTATTCTTAAATTGTCAACTATTGTAATTATTGTTAAATTTTTTAAAAAACGGTTGTTTTCTTAAATTGTCAACTATTATAACTAATGTTAAATCGTAAAAAATTATTTATTCTTAAATTTGAAATTGTCATATAAAATAAAAAATTTTGCTACGACTTTTCAACTGAAAATTTAGTTTTCCTTAATTTCCCATAGAGTTAACACGTGCACCCGGTGTGAGTAAAACCGGGTGGTTTGACTTTTTCTTTAAAAAAAATCATTATTAAAAAAAGTAAGAAAACTGACTTTTCCTGAAAGATATAATGTATTCTGATAAATAGTGAATATTTTAGCAAAATTTGATAAGCTCTATGTCGAATAGTTTAGCTCCAACAGGCCTTCTAGTCTTAGGTACCCGGTTTTACCCCACTTTCCCTTAAATTGTTTAAGAGATAAAAATGCCCCATATATTTATTATTCAGAACGATAACAAATTTTCAGTTACGTTATGATTTAAGAAGGTAAAAAAAAAAAATAGCATCCTGTATATATAACAATGATGTACAATTTAACAAATTTTTTGAAATATTTTCTCTCAAGTCCATCAACTTCAATTTAATAGTAGGAAATATCTCAACTGCAAACATCTGCTATCAATTTTTCTCCCATCTTCTTTTAATCTTTACTGACGGAAAATTTCTTGAAAATTTTCCAAATTCACAGTTTTGTTTCTAGCATCTTTAATAGATGGCAGCACGATACAGCTCTTTATACCGTTTTTTTCATTTCTGTATTAGTTTCCATCGTTGTTAATAGATGGCGCCTCGGAACCTGTGTTTGTTTTGTATCTGTAGGTGAAAATTTATACGCCTACTACTAGGCTGTTTTCAGAGTTACTAACAGGATTGAAGCTTTTTATTATTAGAAAACGCTCATTTTTTTTCACGTAAAATAGCGTAAAGAAATTACTGCTGAAAATCTTCAATACAGGAGTCAGAAGAACTTCGGGAATAACTCGTATCGGTTGCATCACGTGATGTCAACAATGGCGGAAAATTGGGAAAAAGTTCTCTACAAAAAACAGAACTTCCCGGATAATTATGTCGATGCCTCATTTTTATCGGACTTACGGAAAAATGTGAATCTTCACAATTATACATGGTGGGAAGCTTTCACTGGAGTTTTCGTTGTGACTCACGAAATCAGCTCAACTGTGTTATTCGTTGTAACTTATATCTGCATGAAGGAGGAAACATTTTCTATTAGAACAGTTATTTCTGGTGCTGCAACACTGTTGATACTTTGTGCTTTTTTGCAACAGTGGCTGAAAAGTGAATGGTGGATGTTTAAAAAGGCCCAAGTTTATGAACATACAAAAAGTTGCATCATATTTTTAACTTTCGGATACATGTTTTCACCTATTCTCAAAACTCTGACTCAGTCTGTGAGTACTGATACTGTTTATGCCATGGTCGTTCTCATGCTGATTGGACATGTTTTATTCCAAGATTATGGTGCTAATGCTGCAATTGTGTCCAGCAGTTTGTCTCTAAACTCCGCGTTGTTTGCCGCTGTTTGCTTAGCTTCCAGACTGCCAACTGTGCAACATACTTTCGCGTTGGTGGTGCTCGCAGTGATGTTTTTTGTTTTGCTTCCTCTTATTAGGAAGAAAATTAAAGACAATACTTATTGTCTTCTTTGGATGACTGGACTTTTTTTGGGAATCGCATCCATTTCACTGATTTGCATTTCCGTAGTATATGCTGTCCTGTTCATGTCGTTGTGTTTTTGTATTAATCTGCTATTTCCCGCGCTTTTTATTTATTGCCAGAAATACAAAGAAAATATATTTGGACCATGGGATGAAGCTATTGTAAAATCTCATTGATCTGCTATTTTATTTTTATGCTTCTTTGTTGCTTTTTAGTCCAAAATTTTTTTTTTAAGTACTAGTCAAGTCATATATATGTTTATATAATTTAACTATGATTAATAGGAACTGTAAAAATATATTTGCTGAAAATTATACTTGTTTATTGAAAGTTGCTCATTTGCTCTATTTAAAATGATAAAACTTTTAATGAATTATACTTGGCAGTTATAAACTATGAAAACATTTTAATTTTTTTTTATAGATGTCTTTTGAAATTTTGTCAACAAGATCAGAACAGATTAACACTCTACATAAATATTTTATTGATATAGCGCTATTGATGAGCGTGTCTAAAAAAACAAACTAATACTTACAATTTATTACTATTTATATTAATTTTTTAAATCTCATCATGCCTTGTTTTTCCATGTTTTGTAGTAATTCGCCTTTTTTCACTGTTTATTACTATCATTTTGTGTACCACCCTCCAAATATTTACAGCATTCAGGGTTGAAGTTCAAGAAATCTAGTCATTTACTTTTGGTAGAGGTCCATCGAAAAAACATGTTTCATGAAACCCGTGATTTCAAATTAATAAAGCTTTTAAATAATTTCATGGAGTGCAGCATATGCTAAGAGTTGTATATTAACAATGGTCATTATGAAATAATCATTTATATAGCTCATTTTGCATCAAATATTGTAAAATAAAATTAATAGTTGGTAAAAAATCTTATAAATGAAATTTTGTGTAAATGTTAAAATTTCATTAGATTNATAAATGAAATTTTGTGTAAATGTTAAAATTTCATTAGATTCATAAAACTTTCAATTGCATATGTGCTTTAACTTCGTAAACTCATAGGTATCAAGGTTTCATTGCAGTATGTAAATTTCTTCATTTTTTTCTTTGATTAATAAACAATAAATCCATGTTCTTTTAACCAGTCCTAGATATTCTTCCATTTTTTACTTTCTCGTATACGAAGTATACAAAGAGAAAGTATTGTAATCGTCAAAAAATTCGAACTTGAGATTTTGACGAATCTCCACGTTTTAGACCTTCCTGAGTCCGAAAAACACAATTTTGGAATTATGTCTGTCTGTGTGTGTGTCTGTGAACACGATAACTCGAAAACTATTAGAGATAAAGGGATGAAATTTGGTATGTAAACTTGAAACATAATTTGTAGGTTTCTATCAACTTTTGGACAAAATCCGTCAACGGGAAGTCTGTCTTTCTGTATGTTCGAGGTCATGCGAACGCTATAACTCAAAAACTTGAAAAGCCAGATGGATAAAATTTGGTACACAGTTTTATCGTCATGAATGTAGGTCCGTATAAAATTTTGGGCCAAATCCGTCAACGGGTTGACTGTCTGTCGGTCTGTATAATCGCATACTTGTTAAGCCTTCGTTTCAAAACCATTTCCACGCGCATGCCTACTTAGCTATCTCTGGTACCAAGCGGGAGGATTACGTCCTTGAGACGGGTTTGTGATTGATATGTTTTATCTCCCGTTTTGCTTTCGCTCGCTCGTATAATAGCGGATCTTCCTGGAGTGTGATGGAAAATAAATATTGCTAAGTTTTAATACATAGGCATCTCTTTTAATATGATTCTTCACTTAAATATTTTACAATCACTATAATCTGCAATGAAAAACCTTATGATATTCGTTGCATTCTGGATTACAGTAGGTTCGATTTTTTTTATCCACGCAAGGGGAGGGGAAATGACAAATTTTTTAGTAGTATACGAGAAAGTTTAGGGGAGGCCACTCCCACTGGTTAGAAAAAGAAATCACTAATTAGGCGTGTTGTATGAATGTAATTTGATATCTGTATGAACATTAGTGACTAAATAGGAACAAAAATTTAAAATTTCACAAGTTTTGAACTATTTTCTTTGAAGACTGGGTACAGATTCTTCATGAAGAAGTTCCTGAAATCCAATTACTGATTGGACAAGTTCATGCTTCTCCTTTATTTTCAAAGGATTATCTTTTGAAGGTAAACCTTAGCTGTCAGACTAACAGTTCTTCATAGTAGAAGGATCAGAGTTGGGTGAAATTGTAAAATTTCACAAATTCTTATATATGTAAAAGAAAAGGGAAAGAAACACATACATCTTGCATGTTGCATTCATTTTTTTTACTATGCAAATATTACATGTATTGTGCAATCAATTCTTTTATGTTCATTGTGGATTGGATCTAATATTTGATACACATCTGCAATTCTACTGATAAATCTATGTGCTTAATTTCGTCAATCTAGCTTATTGCATTTTTGAGTTATCAAATTGATGTCTGTCAGTTCGTGCATCATTTACGAACTGACAGACATCCCATTGACAGATTTCATCCAAAATTTGATGGACATCTGCAAATTTGGTGAAAAGGTCACATATCAAATTTCATTTCTGTAGCTCAATCAGTGGCAAACCCAGGGGGATGATATGGGGTTGCAGCCCCCAAGCTAAACCAGTATTCTTGATTTTATTTGAAATTGCTACATCTGTTTGTTCTTAATTTCCCCTTTTAAAAAAAAGTAACGAAAACATCACATCATTGCTTTCTGGCTTTACAGGTTTGAAAATTTTCCCACTTTTCTAGTCATTCCACTCATAATTGTAGCACTGATATGGTCGAAAACATTTTTTTGGCTAGTTATTTCATTGTATTTTTTATTTAATTTTCGAAAGTATTTCAGTGTTTTTTTCTATTCTTATTGTCAGGTGAGTAAAGTTAAAGTATTTTGGTTTACATAAGCAATGAGGTTTGACATTCGTCATGCCGAAACAAATTTTTATGACCTCAGCCCCTGACCCAAATTCTGGATTAGCCACTGTGCTCAATGAGTTATTGTGTTCGCAGCCAGACATAATTCTAAAAATGTGTTTTTTGGATTCAAAGAGGTCTCAAAAGTATAGATTTTTCACAATATTGAGGTTTAATTTTTTTTAGCAATTAAAAAACTTTCTCTTTTAATATAAGATGTATTAAATGTTTCATTCAATAATAGCAAAAATCTGAAGAGAAGTGTTGACAGTATATTGATCATACAATTTTATCTATGTAACATTCTCAAATTTTATAAAATGGGCATCTATTCCAAATTATTTTTGGACGGACAAAAAAGTTTTCATTTTTAAAAATTGCATACTACTTTCAAATATACATGGTGGCACCAAAACCTTTGAAGTGCGTAAGAGTCTTAATCCGACCTTGATTGAACCAAATATTTTAAATTTGTAAAAACTAAATGCAATGAATTGCAGGTTTACTTATATGGCAACATTTGTGCAAGATTTAATTTTTTCAATTTGACAATGTAAATGAAGCTGTAACTGCATCTCTTCATTGTTGTGTATATAAAAACTTTGGATTCATATGTAACACAACATTAAATAATATAAATATTATAAAGATTTACAATTTAAACAACTTGAATTTTAATTTGCATTTTTGGATTCAAATGCTATCTTCTAAATTTTACTAGCAATATTATTTTATGTCAACAGGAATTGGTGAAAATTAAAGTTTTGTATAAAAGGATATATGTTGGCAGAAATGTCAAAGGTTCTTGCATGCAGTTTATTGAGGAAAAAATGTATTTATAAGCTAAATTGTTCTTTCTAAAAACTTACTTAAGGAAAACTGATAAGATAAACAATCGAACTAAGAATTATAAATCCAAGATTGCATTTAGCTCTGAAGTTATTCAAATGGGACATAACAAATATGTTGCTGCAGTTTAAAAATTAGAAAATCCTCCAAATTCCAACTTAACCACTGGATAAGTGTTAGAGCATCTATTTTCAAGCTAAGAACTGTCTGGCAATAATTGAAATTATATTGGGGTTTCTCAAACTATGGTATATTGCATTATATTTGGTGGTAGAATTTTTATGCAAAAGGTTTAAATGAATGCCAAAATAGCACACCTATTTACATTTTTATTGAATCATTATTAGTCAGATGCATATATACTTCTTTTTCTTTTGGTTAAAAAGAAGATATGAATATATTTTCAACAAGGCGATAAAACTATTAATGTCTTTCAACACATCAAGTCAGCCATTTTCAGCCATACTATTCATTAAAAATATAGAATACTTGAACTTGATTTATGCTTGAAATGAATGAAGATAAGCATGGCATATTGAAATTGATTACAATGAAACAGGCTTATTTGTTGTACTAATCCTCATCAATAGTTAATCTTAATATTTATTATTAAGTATTATTACCTACTGCAATATATTTATATTTTATCATTATGTAAGAGTTTCATTTACAAAATAATTGAATAATACAAATTTATTAAGGAGAAATATTTTAATCTCCGACTATAATGTTTTATTTACCAATTCAAATTTCACAAAGTCAGTATTAATGTTCCAGATGCCCTGCATCAACCAGTGGGTGATAAGAAGAACTTCTGGTAAATCTTACTCTCATTTTGCAGAAAAAGAAGCCAGTTCATCTAGAGACAAATTATCAAGTAGGCTAAGGGCCTGAGATTTATCTGCAGTATTTTCAGTGATCTACTTTTGTGCTATCATTTGGTTTACAGGAGCCATATACTTGAATTTATTCAAATTAAAATCAAGTAATGTTTAAATTCCATTTAATTTCTTACCTGTTTGTTTAAAATAACTTTTAAATTTAAATATTTTTATAAGCAAGATAACTGAAAGCAACTCTCTTGAAAGTGACCCACTATTAGATGCTTTGTTAGTTCAGTTTCTTGCATTATTTGTTACTTAAAAACTAATTATATAGGGACTAAATTAAAATGAATATCAAATATCTGGTTTTGAAAGTTAAAGAGGGGAAAGGGGGTCCTAAAACTTACATTGCCCAAGGAACCTTTCAGAACTTATTGCAGTCTCGAGTTCATGTACTTAAATTTATCAACCCATTAAATGCCTAGTATCCCATTTTAGGGACGTTTCTAAAAATGCATCCTAAACTTAGATCAATTATTTTTCGATATAAATTTTACAAAGAAGTATTTTTAACTGTTCATCTCATTTATAATCAATAAATGGCAGACATATCAAGCGTTCGATTGATAATAGAGACTAAATTAAAATCAATATAAAATATCTGGTTTGGAAAGTTAAAGAGGGGCAAGGTGATCCTAAAACTTACATTGCCCAAGGAACTTTTCAGGGCTTAATGCAGTCCCGAGTTCATGTACTTAAATTTATCAACCAATTAAATGCCTAGTATCCCATTATAGGGACATTTCTAAAAATGCATTCTTAACTCGGATCAATTATTTTTCAACATAAATTTTACAAAGAAGTGTTTTTAAGTATTTGTTTCATTTATATTCAATAAATGACAGACATATCAAGCGTTCGATTGATAATGTAGCTAAGCTGTTAAAATTTGGTTGATAAAAGGGTAAGTTTGCTAAGTTATTTACCAATAAATTTACTTGCATTTAACAAATATATTAGTTATTACAATTGCAAGAATATGTTTTCTTGTTGGAAATTTATATAATTTAGATTTTGATAGAGTTTTTTTTTTTTTTTGCATTAAAAAGACTTTGTCTAAGTAGGAGTGCGCTAGGCTTTGGAGATCATTAAAACATAAAATTTTCAGGCAAGATTTTATTAAGAAAATATTATAGAAAAATATTTGACTTGAGCATTACTAGGTTAAGACTGATTGATGGTTTAGTCGATTTTTTTTTTTTTTACTTTATAGTCAAATATTCTATTTTGTGTATAAATTTTTTACATGTTTGTTTTCATATATATTTACTTCTGCATAGTTCTATGTTGCAAAACATGCTTGCAGTACATATGGCAAGGGAATCATTATGTAAAAATAATGTGTAGGGGAGGGTTGCCTTAGTTGTACTGTCGTCTAGATTGGACTTTTATTGTAACCTCAATTCTATTAAATATTCGGGTCATAAGGTAGGCAAATTATGTTGCAATGATATAAATGTGATTTGTAGAAACTATTTTATGCAAGTAATACAAGTTTTCGCATTTAGATATCATCAATTAAAAACTTGAACAAAAGACTAATAGTCCTTGCTCTGTTATAAAGTAGTAGCAAAATATCTTATGATGTTCTCAGAGAGGAAGCTTGTTTGGCTTTAATTTGCTAAAATCGTTTTGTTTGAATAATTTTAAGATAATCGGGGTTCGTACGCTCCTTGAAAATGATTTTCATTTTCAAGCACTATGGAAACTCCTTGAATTTGGGTTTTACTCCTTATAAACTCCTTGATTTTCAATTTTTAACATTTCTTTTATTAAATGTTTACTACATTTCACCGATAAAAAGGATTCTAAGTCGCCGCCATATCAATTGCCCAGTATTTTGCTTTGCTCTTTCCACAATTTGATGTTCATCTCCTAGCAGTATCCAAAATTTAACAATTGGTTTTAAGTGCCAATCAGTAATAAACAAAGCAATAAAATGGTGCAAATTGAGAATGTTATTTCTCTTGGATTATTTCGAAAAATTAACTGTATTTCTTTAAATTGTAACGTATTGTTTGTTGTAAAGGACATATATTGCAATGTGGTGGAGTTGAAGGAAAATAGATACTATTAATCAATTTTAGCTAAATTAGTTTTAATAATCAAGAAATTTTGTTAATTTTATTTTCTTCATATACTATTTTATAATCAATGAAAATGCCAAAAAACAGTTTCTAATATCTAAATCCGTGTCTGTTTGCACCTTTATATTTTAAATACTGGATCACTGTGCACTGTATAAGGTGTCTAAGTGGCACCACTCTACTTTCATATAAATAGATTTAACATGGCATTCTTGGATAAATCAGCTTAGTAAAAACTTATAAAAGAAATAAATATAACCATATTTATTTGAGTTATTAACAATGTTATAAATACTCTTATGTATTTTAAAAAGGGAACCCTTTTTCATGCATAAATATTGATTCCTTGAAAATTTTGAAAATACTCCTTGATTTTTAATTTTAAAAAATCAGTAAGAAACCTGAAATGTAAGGTGAATATTTTTTGTGTAATTAGAAGTTGCTCAGATTGGATTAACCCAGAAAACAGTTATAATCAGTAGTAATCCTCATGAATTAGAAAACAAATACTCTCATCTTGAAATTTATTTCTTCTCAAATTCACTATCCGGTGGCACCACTGGTAGTGGATCAAAATTTCATGAAATTAATTGATTCTCTGATAATTAAGTTACGTAAATATTAGAACAGTGTATTGTGACAGAGCATGTTGACCAAACTTTGCCAGATATATGTGTTGCATATCTGTTGAATGCCCAGATCTTGAATCAAGATTGAAACAACAAAACCTTTTTTTTTTTTTAAAAAAAAGACTAATTCTTTTCTACCATAACAGTTTGGCACAATATGTGCCAAGAGGACAAGCGGTGTAGTCGCAAAATAAGCAGTGCCGGGACGTTCTTTTTGGAAGCTGTTATATGGATGTTGTGTTGGTGATAATGAAACACACTCACTTCAACCTTGAAGGTGAGATTGTGCTGCTGTATCCTCTCATGCGTTGTAAATGGACATCATGTACCGTGTTTGCTGTTAAGAAGTGCACTCATCTCAACATGAGAAGATACATGTATTGTATGAAAAGATACTTTTTTTGTATTTAGGGGTGGTGCCTATCGTGGATGCTGTGCACCCTTGGGACAAATTTACGTACTCCGGGCAACGGCAATTCAACTATTAGATAAATAAAGATCTGATGAAAATTTGAGAGGGTCTTGATTATGCCCCTCCCCTTGTACATTTCCGCTACAGCACAACCCTAACTCCAAACAAACAATCACCCTTCCCTTGTACGTCCAGCAGACTATAATGCCATTCCTGGATGTATCCTCTCATGTATTAGACATGGATCTCATGTATTGTGTTGGATATTAAGAAGCAGTCATCTCTATCCTGATGGTGAGATTGTACTGCTGTATTCTCTCGTGTTTTGAAAATGGATGTCGTGTTTTGGAAACAGATGTCATGTACATGAAATGGATGGCATGCATCATTTTGGTTATTAAGAAGCGCACTCACCTCAACCCTGACGGTGAGATTGTACTGCTGTATCCTCTCGTAGTCGAGCGGGTAGTTGACCTGGATGTCTGCCCAGGTGTCCCCGTTCATGTTCCTCTGGTCCAGGTAGAAGGTGTCCTTCTTGTTGGTCTGCTCTGTGCTGCCCTTCATCAGCGTGTAGAACACCGTCGGGTTGTCCGGGATGCCGGACCTGTGTACAAATAGGATCGTTATTTGAAATGCGCCACTGTCAGAAACCAGAGTGTGAGTTTTAATTAACCCACAACTTTGAACTGAAATAGCGTCTCTGAGCAACATCAGATCTCACTATGAATGCGAGCAATGAGAGAGGGCATAGAAGGAAATTGTTTAACCACTTTTTCCAAATATATTTCCCAAACCTTCCTATTCAAATGAAAATCATTGACCAAGCGAAACGAGATCTCCGCTTTAATCTGACTGCTCGGCGTTCCATCGGTCTGTAAATTTGTTTGTTAAGCAACCAAACAAGCTGTTCGATTTTGGCATGAAGGCTCCTTCAGATCATAAAAGAATTATATATATGTAAGAATTTCTTTTATTTTTTTATTCTGTTCGAAGATTTCGGCCATTTTAATGGATTCAGTGCATTGGCGAGTTTGGCACCATCAAATCATTTTGGTAATGGTGAAGCAATTAATTGTAGCCTTGTTGTTACTGACATAAGAAAACTTCTAATTTTAGGAACACTGATAATCCATCTAAAAAAAACTAAATCTTTCAAGACAGCAACAAAGTCCAGGTCTTAGGGTTTATTTTCTTTTTTTTTTTGGGGGGGGGGCCCATGAATTCTACTATTCAAAGAACTATTAGTATTCCTAGAGTTCAAAATTTATGCATATGTGGTGAAAATGCAACACTATTCCTACGAAATTGATTTTCAACGTTCAAAAACAGACCTTCTAGAGCAATCGTATAACAAGAAAATTTTAAAGTTTTTGTAAGATTGAAGATATTTTCAAGGGATGGATTTTTTTTTCACTAGGATGTGCTATTGTGTAAACCTGTGAAAGTTCTCACTTTTAAAACATTATCCATTAAATCCCTTTTTCATGTTGTTTTTGATAAAAACGTTTGTAGCACTACTTGCAATGTTAGATTAGTTATATCAGTTCAAAGTTGTAGGTTAATTAAAACCCACCCCATTTATCAATTTATGACACCCAGTTTTTCCAAACAAATTCTTGCTATATATCATCCCATAGAATCATTCCAAAGTCAACTATAAATTTTTTTTGCAGGTGCGTGTTGTACGAACTCTTAAAAATGTTTTTAAAAAAGAATGCTATAAAAAGTAATTCAAATTCCAATCAAAAGTTGTTCATCAAGTGCGTCGAAAAGCGAAACAAACTCAACCGAGTTAACACCAGCTTCTGACATACCACAGAAATTAAATGGTATACATTAAGACATTGACTAAACAAAATCTCATATATGCGTCAAACAAAGAAATAACAGCCTGTTGCAGGGGTGATTGTGTTCCGGTATTATACAGGAAATCCGGTATTTTCTACATCCTTAATACCGGAATTCCGGTATTTTCTGATAAATTCTATTTTTTAAAACTTAAGAGTGCCAAAGACTCAAACTACTACGGATTCTCCGTAGTTTTTACGCAATTTTGGCTTCTGCTATGGACTACACAAATTATTTATACTTATAAAAGGCAATGTTTGTGTGTGCGTGTGATGTCCAGACGAATCTATCGCACTTACAGCCTTGAAGTTTGGCACACAGGTAGTCTTAATGGTGAGTCAATGCACCTCGAAGCCGAAATTTTAAAATTTAATCTAGAAAATTTTTATTTAATGTTTTGTGTTGTTTTGGGTGATTTTTCGCACTAATTTCTCAATAGCATGGTTTCGGATAACTGTACGACAAAAATAGATACACCATCGGAAAGGGCACGCGATTTCCGTTCTAAAGAAGTAAGTTTTAAATTTCCAACGTAGTTTACTGAATTTTTAAAAAATTTTGAAAAACAGTCACTTTTTATTCGGATTTCTTGAAATTCTCGCATCCGCCTTTCTAACAACGCTATCATTTTCAATATTTTTCAACTTATAACTGGAACGTTTCTGTCGGAATTAAAACAAGAACCGTTAAAATACCTTTTCCCGTTTTTTTTAAATTAATTTTTCCCTGAAAAGTACAAACTGTGTTTTTGCTAGCTACCGTTCCCAACGGGACGTCCTCCAGAGATCCCCCGACTGCATTGTTGCAATTTCATTGGCTGGTTACGCGACCTTCCTTTTTCACGGCAGGTGACGTCATTATTTTCGCGTTCTACGAGATGATTTATTCACTCGCTGACTTCGATTATTATTTTAAAGCGTGTCTTAACTTGTTTCTTTGCTTTTCATACTTTGCTTGCAGTGTAATAAATGTCACATTGTAATTTTTTAACATTGTTTTGGATTAACGGTGCTCGGTCGAGAGGGAAAAGAAGCGAACAAACGCAATAATATATATATTTCTGTTTTGATTTCGTTTTTAAAATTTTCATTTATGTAATTGTATGTGGACTTTTTTTTATTTTGTTGAAGTCCTGATTCCACAGGCAACGCCGTGCACGTACTGCTAGTAATCTATACTATGGAGTTTTAGGATGAAATGTTTTATTTAAAATATAATTAAAAGTCCTAATTTTCACTTTCTAAAAAAATCATTT
>BGPR01000234.1:826456-842466 GCA_013235015.1 Araneus ventricosus
AAAATATAATTAAAAGTCCTAATTTTCACTTTCTAAAAAAATCATTTCATGATTAATTATTTTTGTAGTAATATGAGACATTTTTTATAAGAAATATGAAAAACCAGGGAAAGAAATTTATGTTTAGTAGAAATTTTTTTTCATATATCCTTGTTGTTTACTTTGGATTATGCTGAGTCAATCCAAATGAACTTTTTAGAAAATGCCATACCATAACTAAGAATAACTGCCTCACTTAAGAATGGTCCCATAAGAATTTATATATATATATATTCATTAATGCAATTCATACAAAATGTTATTTATATTTTTAATATTGTTTTGTTATCAATTTTTATGGTTTCTTTTCATGTGTGTTATAGAATGTTATTGAAAACTCGTGAACAAAGACAAAATAAATTAAATCAATTTTTTATGCGAAAAAAGCATATTAAAAAATGCATGCAAATGTTGAATCTGAGTCGTAATGAATGAATACCATATCCGTCCCCTACACATAATTTTCCTGCTAAAATTTCAGGTATTTTTTCATGAAGCCACAATCACCCCTGCTGTTATTTTCTGGTTAAGTCAAAAACAAAATCTGAAACATCAGATTTTGGTATCGTATCTTTTCACAAATTAAAAAGAAAAAAAAATCGCACCTTGTAAGTCTAAACAGACGACATTGCTACATGAGTAAAAAGTTAAGCTTAAATATGAGTAAAACGAATTTCTTGTAGTTATATAAAGCAATTTTTCCAATATAAAATACAGTAAAATGAGTTTATTTCTTTGTTAAAATATTTTCGTTTTATTCGACATTTATTATAGAAGCTTATTTATTTAATATTTTTTCTGTTTCAAATATTTATGTTGAGGAAGGATCATTTGAAAGAGCTTATATTTCCATTAAGAATTTGGTGCTTTCTGAATTGGCGATTGTTTTTAATCCGTATTTTTAATTTTTATAATAATTTCAAACTCATGTAATGTTTTAAAATGAATTTCAGTTGAACTTAGCAAAATCTAGTTTATCGTTTTACTTCCTGATATACCTGGTGATAATTGGAATGAATATATTTCCTAGTTTTAGCTTGGCATCACATAAAATCCTCCTATTGTCTGCAAATTTATATTTAAATAAAATGAAAATTTCAGCTACACCAAACAGTTTATAAATCCTCTCGAAAAATTACAAACTGTACTAAACGATTTTTAAAAACTCCCGAAAGCTGATTTTTCTACGAATTAATAATAATTCTTGAAGAATGATAAAAAAAAAAACATAATTAAACATTGCGAGTGGTAACTCAAAGTCAAATAAATAACATTATTTAAAATATTTGTAATATTATTATTCGAAAAGAATGGCAACACTAAAAGCAAAGTAACCTTTTCTATGCATACATATTCATAACACATTTGTTAGTTTATTGAATAAAAAATGAACTCTTTAATTCATTGTGACGAAACCTTCCGTTATCATAGTATTTTGCGAACAAAATTGGAGGAAAATCTGTTGAGTAATTTGGATTTCTATGGCTAATGAACTATGTATTTATGCATTTGACTTTTATCTCTATTGGTAATTAAAGTATAACTTGCATAAAAGGAATATCATCAAACATTTTAGAGCCGCAAACAAAAATAAGCAAATTGACAATTCAATGCATCAATATTTGTAAAAGGAGGTGAAAATGATAATTAAACGGAATTATAAATTTACAAGTAAAGAATTGACAGGTCAGGGTTACCAGATTAAAATAGCGATACAAGGCCAAACCGCCTTAAAAATAATGCCAAAACAGGCCAAATATTAAAAATTCATTGAAGCATTTATTACCCCTTATTTATCATTAGAAAAATATTATCTAAAGCGAATCCTACTACATTGGCACATGTACAATACTCAATTATTAAACTAAAATTTAAGTGGAAAAAATTTCAAACATCTCCATAAACGGCATTGCAAAGAAAAAAAATCCTAGTCTTGCACGTGCAAAATGAAATGGTCGAACAAAGTATATCATATCGTGTGTTAGTAAAAGTATTATATATTATTTAATTAAAAATAAATGAAAAGTTATTTCGTACTCATAATAAATGACTAACAGTAAAAAAAATTCCATCAATATAAATAAAACTGATTACAGACTCAGAATAGATGGTTGAGTTTCAAAAAAATGATAATAATTTTAAAATGTGCTATTCTTATTTTTGATGTTATTTAGCCAATATCCAAATCCAATACGCAGCATTGTTTTAAATATTGTTTCTGAAAGCTTTTTTTCCCTGTCTCTTAAATTTAGCATTTAAACGTTTGTTGCGTATTTGCTGAGGTAGGGATTTCGTCAGTCTAGACCAAAATTACAGATGCAACTGCTTTTCTTTCTTTCTTTCTTTTTTTTAATGAGCTATTAAGAATCATGTACACTCTCTCTCCCTGCCACTCTCTCAAAAAAAGAGAAAAACACCAAATACTTTTCGTTTTTGTGTGAAACTTATCATTAAAGTATTCGCCCATAAAAAGAAAAGAATAACAACAAAGAAAGCGATTCTTATAAGCTGTGCAGAAACACAAACATAGCTCCCGTTATAAGCATTCTGGAAATTACAGTCTACAAGAAGGGGACAGAAATCTTAATCTATCCAAATGATCTTCCGTCCGAAGCGATAGACGCTTCATATGTTATTATTCATTCAAATGTGTCGCTGTACTATCGAGAATTTGTATTCCACTAAACCTGTATTATGCACTTTAATGTGGTGTACCCTTTTCCCACTTACTTAATTGGCAACCTGCCTCTGTAGCGATAGCTCTTTGCATTTGCGATCCCGCGTTCTGTTGTAAAGCGGGGTTTACACGCGAACAGTAAAACCGACAGTAGGATGTCGCTGTCAAGTTCGGACAGAGACTTGCCATGGCCCGGTTAAAACTTTTATGATTCTACGCATGCGTCAACCTACTGTCGGTTTTCTACTGTTCGCGTGTAAACCCACCTTAAGAATTAGTTTTTTCTGTATGACTGACCCGAACTTAAAGTTTGAACACTTTTCAAGCACCCAGTATTTACACCAAACCAACGTTGGTAATGAACGAAATTCAAGCATTTAACGTATACAGGCAAAAAAGCATGGGTGTTATACTGACCGAGCTTTGATAGAGGCCACCACTTGACCAACCATGTAATTCTCCTTGATGAAGATGGGGCCATAGACAGGCTGATCCCAAATGGGAGGGTTGTTGGCCCTGTCTACGACATCTATAATGACTTCTACAGTGGCTCTGTGCTGAGGTAGACCCTTGTCCAGAGCAATGGCACGCAGGTGATACTGGTCCCTCTGTATAGAAAAAAAAATCAGTAAAACTCGAGTCCACTTTTCTTTCATGTCAAGTTTATGCACATTCAAAATCATGTTATACAAGTGATTACAAAATAATAATTTGGTTTAATCTCACTATATTTCAAGAAGTATTACAACTATGAAACTAAACAATACCTTATGAAAAACGGAGCCATTTTAATTTTTTCTGAATACAGTCAAACCCCGGTATAGCGAACCTGGGATATAACGATCTCTCTGTTATAACAAACTTTTCAAATGGTCTCAACCGAACTTCAGTGCCTCTAATGTATTTTCAAATGCTTGTAACCATCTTCAAAAGCAAGGAATTCGGATAGAGTGAACCAATATTTCCCTTTTTTCAAACTTAGTTTCAGCTCTTCAACGAAAAAGCTTTTTTTTTCTTTTTTAAAAAGCTTTTCTTTTTTATTTTCATACTTCAGAGAAATAAATGTAAGTACAATTAATTTCACTGTTTCATTTTTAAGAACAAATATTCACACATTTCAAATTAGAATAGCCCATTATTAATTGCAGTTTAGTGAAATTAACCGCTTAAGGACCGAGTTATTTTGTAACCTACGGTATTTAGGACGAGTTAACTCGTGACAAAGCCTTAAGCGTTTAATTTGTTCAATATAATCGAGTGATTATTCAAATATGATTATCCCTGGGGACTCTAAATAACATCACTGTATTTTATGTAAATAAATATTTATCCAAGATTCAATAATTGTGTGTACTTGCGTAGTTAAAAATTGCTTCCAGTTTGTTACAATATTTAGTACAAAAAATCATGAAGCCAAATGTGAAAAGGCGATAACTTTACAAGCAATTTTCGAATCAAAAGTCAGTCGTAGTACGTTTAGTATTATTTTGAGAATGAGTTTGCTCTACATCTGGTGGTTCACATAGAAAAGTAAGAGTATAGAAATAAAAATTTAACGTCTGCTTTTTCTTCAAAGCCACCCCGAGTCACTAGAAGATAATAAGAGGCTGAGAGCTTTATATAGTGTATTCGTTCAGTCAGGGCCGGCCTTGGGAGATGCGGGGCCCTATCTCTACTAATAATAAAAGAGAAAGTCTCTCCGTGTGTCTGTCTGTTGGCGGTCTACAGAACTGACCGTTGAACTTAGAGCTACCAAATTTGGTACAGGTATACTTTGGAGGGTGGGAATGTGCACCTCGGAGCCATTTTTTTTCAATTTTTTATTCAAATTTTTAATTATTTAAAAATTAAGCACATTTTAAACGTTTTCGATCATATTTTCGGGAATAACTTCCGAAAGAACGACTGCGTGAAAATGATTTTTATGCCACTTCAAAGTGCAAACAATTATCTTTCCAATGATATTAGTCTGAGTACTGTGCGATAATTACTTTAAATTTTACAAGGTTTTAAATTGTCATTAACTGCGGTCAAGGTCGCACAAGGAGACCGTTTCCCTTTACGACCAAAGGTAGAGAGGAAGGGAGGGGGGATGTGGGAGGACGCCGCTAAGCGGTCATTTGTCAACAATGAAAGGGCAGCCATTGTTGGTCATTTGCGGTTAGAATGAAATGATTTAAGAAACTTATCTCGCAATCAATAGAAAAATAGCGGTTGAAGCAACAGGAATGATTTTCTGAATTAAGTATAAAACCTTTTAATGATAAAGATAAAGGTGATATTTTAAATTCATTACAATTGATTAAATTTCGACCAAATTTTTTTTTATACACTTCTTGCGTAATGCAGAAAAAATTATTCAAATATAATTACTTTCTAAATGTATTACACAAAATGGCTGACTAAAATGTTGACATAAAATGCAGATCAATACTTTTTACAGGTCATAAGTAATGTACTTTGCAATACGATTAAGAGAGCTGTTTTGTTTATAAGGAATAAGAAAGTAAAGTCGGATACGAAAAGATCGGGATGTAAAGGGAACCAGGAATATAAAATTACGCATAAGAAATGCATTTGAAATTATATTCCCGGCGAGCAAGCTGGTCGCCGAAGGCGGCTAGTAGGAAATAATTTTAGTTAGCCATATCTCTCGATCCCAGAGTTCGTAAAACCCTAATAGTTTATATATTTTTAGGAAAAAGAGAGATTCGAACCTCTAGTCCGAACACAGCATGATAATGTTTTAGGCTTGATTCGATTGTCTTCATATTATTTTTCAAAATATATATTATATTATTTACACACAAATGTTTTTAATATCGTCGCAACGAGCGTGCAGTAATTAAAATAATAAAAAATACCGTCGTAATATATATTAAATATATTTCGAAGAAATAATTAAAATTAAAGAAAAGATTGTATGGAAATAAAATTGGTACCACACAAGAAGGTTGTGTTTTCCCCCTAAGTGGTGTAAGAATGGTTTTTGTGCCATAATATGCTCCGAAGTTATTGAACAAATAAGTTAAAATATCAATTATTTTTTAATTAATTTCAAATCTGAAAAATCCTTTTGAGCACATTCTCTGTAGCTCTCTGACGCGGGGCCCCTTAGCCGCGGGGTCCTATTAGCCACAATTGGTCCAATCGGCTAGAGGCCGGCCCTGCGTTCAGCACGCCCCCGCAAGTTGGAAAAGTATGTTAATTGTTTCTCCTAGATGCGGTCCGGGTGTGGAGGTAGACACTGGCGGTCAGAAGACCAGATGCGGTTGGTGAAATTGTTCTGTTGTAGTTTCTTTTCTTTTTCAAAACTGTTTTTGTTTTTTAATTTTTTTTTCTCGTCTCTCCTTCCTAAATTGTATCTCAGACTTCTTTCTTTTTTTTAAAGTTTTATTTACTATTTATTAGATTTTTTCATTTTTTTTTGCTTATTTTATTTATGTTTCTCTATTTATTACGTATATTTGTATTTATCTAATTATTTATGTTTGTGAATATTTATTATGTTTGTGAATATTTATTATGTTTGTTGCTTGTAATTTATTGTATTTATATTGACATTTACATTTTATATTGTTTTACTTACATTGCATTTTTTCACTTATATTGTTTTGTATTGCATTGCTAAATTTTTTGTATTGTATTGTATTGTATTTATACTTATATTACATTGCTTGTATTGGTATTTATTGTTTGTATTGGTATTTGAATTCATACTTGGAATATATAACTAATAATCCTGTATATAGAATGTAAATGAATATTTACTCTAGAGTATTGTAGATGAGCAAACTCAATATTATTAAGACGCTGTAAAGTTGTTTCCCTGAAATACTAATCTTGGCGACAAAACGAAACTTCTAGAAATTGTGGTCCTACCTCTATAGGAGGGGGAATATCAAGAGCCTTCTAGAGATGGCGTCACTTCCTGTTGGAAAAGATATATAAAGCAACCTCTCAAACCAAGAGAGGATCAGTTCGAATTTGGTCAGTAGTACAAGCTAGTGAACTGAGACAGTAAGTGCTATAGAAAGTGTTGTTACTGAGAGCTATTGGTGATCTCTGTTGTTAATTTATACAAGTGCTGCTTAGTTTTGTTACCTGTGTTAGAGTTTTGCCAAGAATCTTCGTGGAATAAAGTTCTATTGTTATTAGGTAGATTCTTTATAGGAACTCTACCTATTACAATGGTTCTCATGAGACGACTTCCGGAAAATTTCTGCAGATCTTCATCGAACATGACCCCTAGAACCCAAAACCCCTCTCTTCGTTCGAAAGTTTATATATATATGAACTTTGCCCATGTTATCTTGTGAACACGAACTGAAGTAATTTTGATTTAAATTTAACCTACGTGGGATATGTTGTAAGGACAGTGAAAGTCTCGGCCGAGTTCGTAGATAGGCTATCCAGCTTAAAGGGGGTGGAGATGGTGGATGTTTGAAATTTTCATTTCCCCATAATTCCTTTCTAATTGAAGATAGAAAGAAAATTTAAATTAGGCGAATTACCGCGTTATCATATCGAACAATTTTTGTATTTAAAGTTTTTGATGGCTGCAATTTCTTAGAAGTTATGAGCTGAAATGCGATTTTCCATCCCCCAATTAAAATTGCATTTTAACCTATGCGTGTTACACCTTGTTTGAAAGATCTCATCATTTGTAGTCTCTTTCGCCCTCTTTCATTCTTGCAGTTCCAACCATAATGAAAATGGAGCACAAAATGTTTTTTTTTCTTATATCACCAAGCAAAAGGAATCTACCTTTGCCTTCCCGCTTGCTGACTGGGATTTTTTTTAAATCCTGATTTTTGGATTACATTCACGTACACCCACCACACAATTTTTGTAACAATATTTACTAAGCTGACCTGGGTGCGCTACACTTCCCTCTATAACCTCACTTCTCTCCGCCAGGGAATATCGCATTATTCGAGATAGCCCGCGCAACGCCGGACCCCGCAGCTAGTAGCAATGTAAATGTTACAAATAAATGATTAAAACAAATTAACTTGGCTCTTCCTGATAACCACTTACATCCAGAGCCTTCTTGAGGCTGATCCACCCCGAGTCGGGATTGATCTCGAAGTAATCGAGGTCGGTGGGGTCGTAGGGCGCCGTCAGGTTGTAGACGATGGCCCCGTTGTTGTCAGCGTCCTCGTCCGAGGCCGACACTCTCAGGATGTTGGTCCCCTTGGGGGTGTCCTGCTTCACGTTCTCCCGGTACTCCTGCCGGTCGAACAGGGGAGGGTTGTCGTTGATGTCCGTGATCTCCACTTTGAAGGAGCAGACGCCTTCCAGAGGGGGGTTGCCACGATCCGTGGCCTTCACGGTCACGCTCACGAAGCGGCCGTCGTCTCCCTCACGATCGAACACCTGCGGGGAAATGGGAGTGAGAATCTTTTGGACAGTGTGCAGAAACTACTTTAATGCCAGTACAGTAAATAAAGGAAAATTGAATATTACAAAGATAAAGCAAAAAAGTCAAGAGAAAAAGAGTAAAATAACCAAATCAAAAACACCTGAAAGCAAAAAGCGCCGTAAAAGCTTCAAGACATTCGTACATTGTATCCAGAGCGTGCAAAATGCTGCTACAATCGAAAAACAAAAGCAGATAAAACATCTTATATGAAAAGAGATAGCAAATAACAGTCTTTAAAAATGCAGTTTAAGGTGGAATTTTTTTAAGTTTAGTTATTTTAGTCTTTAATTTATAATTCATCATTACAAACATTCTGGATTCTGGGAATCAATTTTTTCTCAAATTCATTAGCAGGTGGCACAACCAGTATGGAACTAAATTTAATAGAATAATCGATTAACTCATAATTAAGTGCTGAAAGTATTTAAACAGTGTATTGCCACTAAGAGTAGACAGGTGCATAAAATTCTAGGTTTCTAGTGCATCAGGAAGTGAATGAAACCAGTCAAGTTCAATAGAAGTGTTTGAAAAGGAAAGAGATGCGCATGGAATAAAATGGCGATAGGGAAAGGAGTTTTACTAAAGTTATTCCTATTTTGACAAGATTTCTTGGGGAAAATTTTTTTTTAAAAATCAGAACGTTATTTCAAAGTTTGTCTTCTCAGTCGACTCAGGGGAAAAAGAACCTATCTCGTGAACTAAACTGACTGCAATGAAGGGAAACATTTTCAACACAAACAAGCAGTTATGGCAGAATCCCCTAGGGTTTTTTTCTTGTAAAGTATTATTAACCACTAAACACTTTCTTTTTTCTGCCATATTGTGTCCAAAAATAAACACATTTACATAAGTAAAATTGATTTTATAAATTCAAGTCAGTAGTCAAAACAGTTACAAGTATTGATTTTATTAATTTTTGATCATTTTAAATTGCAGGATAAAAAAGTACCTAAAAACAGCTTTAGTGGCCGTCCACAAATGATGTCACGCATGGAGGGTGGGGGTTCGTGAAATTGTGACAAGAGGGAGGAGGTAACAAGAAGTGTCACTTCACACATTTTGGTTAAAATAAAAGCATTTAAAATCAGCAGATAAAATTTTGAAGTTATTTTGAAATTACCAGAATTTGAGGGTATTATTTTAAATCGGGGCTAAAACAACTTTCATGTGATTTTTTTTCACTTATATTCCTTTCTTTTTCGAAAAAGGCATTCAGGGTAGGTTCTGAGAATTTGGTAGAAGCAGAAATTCTTCACCATTAGAAGAAAACCTCTCCTGCTCACAAATGTCATTAAAACACATAGTTAAAGTTTAAAAATAAAATTTGAAGTATGATCTATAACGTAATGCTTTGTTTCTGAACTGCAAGTATACGTTTATGTAATATAGCGTGACATGTGACAAGGGGGTATGGTGAAATGTGACACTTTGTGACAAAGGGAGGTAGGGGGATGAAAAATATTGAAAAAAAAGTGTGACATCATTTTTGGACAGCCCCTTACCTATCCTGACCTAAATACTGGTTTGAACTTGTTTTTCTATCCAACATTAATTAGACTGCTATAGCCATTTACTAGAAACATTGCAAAGTAAAGAAAGTGAAATAGACGGGGAAATAAGCTTAGAAAAATGACCTGCCCCAGCGAAATTCGGACAAATTAGGAAATTCCCCTTTCGCAGTTCCCGAATGGTGTTCGGTCAAAACTGTTAGGTGGTTAATTAAGCATTATTATTTTTCCTCTCTCTTACATAAACATAAGTCTTCAGCTAGAAAATACAATATCACAACCAGTGGCGTGCTGTGGTTCTAAAACTTGACTGAAGGAGACGAATTTTTTGAACACGTAATAATCACAATATTATCTGTATGAACCTGATAATTAGAAACATATGATAATATTAAATATATGCACTCGTGATGAAAAGTCGGGGAGATAAAGCACGAATCGCTTGCTTACTTTAAACATTCATTTTTTGCATTGCACCCTCGATCGGCTGGAAAGCCAGACGTACTGAAGGGAAGAGCTGTTCAGTACGAGACCTGATTACATCCCTTTAAACCCATCCAACTCTTTCTTATCCATATTTCGTACGAAGCGGCGTAGAAAAAAACGGAATTCTGTTTCATCTGAATCTTTTCGAGAGGAAAGAAATTGGAACACACAAAGAGGCAACATGTACGAATCAAAGTGCCAACTGAAGCACTGCGTCACTTGCTTCGTTTTAATTGCACGCCACTGGTCCCAACTAACAGCCTTTGGACCACAATGCCACTGTCGACACCACTAAAAAACTCTGAGCACACCTTTTAGAATAAGATGATAGCACTTCTTCGACTGATTTTAAGCTAAACATTTTGAAATCAAAAATTTTAAAATAGTAGGAAATTAAATACATAGTCACAAAAAAGTGAAAAGAAAAATGAAGCAACTCTTGCCTTGTTAGTGCGAATGTCTCCCGTGACTTCATCCACGATGAACTTGGTCCCTTTTTGATTGGGCTGTTGCACGATGGAGTATCTCACCTGGCCGTTGTGGCCTTTGTCGTTGTCCACCGCTTTCACCTAGAGAAGGAAACTATGTTATTTACAAGGACAAATCTCACTTGGCCATTAAGGACACTAGTGTTAATAACAGGGACAAAAATAGATTTTTATTGTCTTATAAACCAACGTATCCAAAAGCAAGGGCCAACTTGATTACAAGGATGAAAAGTTTGATTATGGGCGACATAATAAGAAGCGTTGGCTAATGGGCAGTTCTTATTCAATGAAAAGATTGCCGCATGGAAGGAGGCTCCTTTGAAATCACCCCATGATAGTTAACGACAAAATTCTCATAAATAGTGAATTCAAACGAAGGATGAATAATTCGAATAAAAGAAAATTCCCACAATTTTGGGCCACCTAGAAATCAAATTATTAGATGCAAAACAATTATTTAAAATTCTAAATAGTCGCCCACAGTCGTGACAGTAACCAATAGGAGCTTCCTTCCCTCGACTTTCTCATATACTAACATAATACAGCACCTTCTGTTCATCTCTCCTCATAAGAGTCAGTATCCCTGATACATATCACAGAGGAAGTGTCAAAGCTCATGTGTGATTCACGTGCCGGGTTTGTGCAACAGGCACATAGCGTCGTATACTGACGCAATATGGCTCCTTATGTAATGCAGTATAATTAAGAAAACCGATTATGGATTTTGATTATATCCTTTCGATCGATTAGGTCCAAAGTTTGATACAGGTTCGGTCCCAAGGCCACACACCAAATTTTATTTATTTACGACGTTACGTTTTTCAGCTATCGTGTTCACATGGATGCGAATAGACAGACAGGCTCCCCGTGGACGGATTTTGTCCGAAATTTGTCAAAAGTCTACAATTTTGGTGCCAAGAAACACACCGAATTTCTTCCGCCTAGCTCAGAGGTTCCCAACCTGTGGTACGCGTACCCCTGGAGGTTCCCAACCTGTGGTACGCGTACCCCTGGAGGTTCCCAACCTGTGGTACGCGTACCCCTGGAGGTTCCCAACCTGTGGTACGCGTACCCCTTGGCTTCCAAACCTGTGGTATGCATACCCCTGGGGGTTTCCAACCTGTGGTACCCGTACCCCTGGGGGTTTCCAACCTATGGTACTCGTACCCCTGGGGTACGCGAAGTACCATTTGGGGTACGCCAAATCAAATTTGTTAATGGCGGAAAAAAGAAAACATAAGGGCTTAAAGAAGTTATTGAATCTTGTTCTTCCAAATGAATACTTTCTATTTAATAACGATATCGCTTGAATAGATGATTATTACGAGGTGTAATTTTTAACTATCCTTATAAGTTAAAGCGAAATAATTACAATACTGGTTTCATTTGCTTTGGCGTTGAACCAATACCATTGTGAAAACGGAATAAAATGTAAAATCAAAAATAATATCTGCAAATGTTATGAATTCGAGTCATTTGAGTCTTAAGCTAACATTATTGATAAAAACTTCCTTGCATTGACGGATGGTTGTAGGGAGGGGAGTTAGATATGATAGTAGGGGAATACACGAAAACGAAAAGAATATTCAAGGGGTACGCGAGGGAAAAAAGGATGGGAACCCCTAGTCTAGCTCATTGCGCTTTTGAGGTATCTATTTCACAGAGCAAGACGCGAACTTCGAAGAATGTTTCTTTCTGATTCGGGTAGGTCTGACAAGGGGAGAGTCGACAAAATATGAGGTCGAATATTTTGCGTACTTCTTATACGAGAAAACAATAATAAATATTTTAAAAAACGCTTTTACCAATGCATTAAAAAAGAAAAAAATATTGTTTCTCAAAATCTGGAGGTCAGAACAAAAATCGTAAAAGTGTGAGGCGCTGAAAACAATAGGAGAAAGGTATAAAACCACAATGATTATCATAAGGAACGAAATGTTAGTAAACAATCATCATATAAAATATATTACAAATGTGATTACAATTCTAATTTACTTACAGCTTTTCAACCTACGCCTCATGCTTTTCCGATTTTTGTTTTGAGCAGCAATATAAATATTTTGGGATCTTAGAATCAATTTTTCATGAACTAATTCCAACAATTATTTTATTGAAAATATCTAGAATAGGATATACTTATTTTTATTTTTATTGAAACATTTAAATTACTATGTAAAGTATTTTAGTTCTCAAAAATACTATAGATGGCGCCCCTGGAACCAACCTAGTGCAAGCGTAATTTTGCGAATTCTTCTTTAAAAATTGATAATTGAGAGCTCTAAAATTATTAAAATATTGCATTGTCATCAAGACCCAATAAATATACAAAATTTCAGAACTCTAGTGCATTAAGAAGTGAGTGAAAATCGATCACAAAATTCCAACCTTACATACAAACATGAAACATTTCGAACTCAGTAAAGGCGTTTAAAAAATTACAACAGGCATTTTGATAGCAAGGATGTCAATTTTGTCTATTAAGGCTGGTACAGGAAGTGGTCTCACCTTGATGACCTGTGTTCCACTGGGCGCCCCTTCCTCCACCTGTGGCGCGTAGGTGGCGCACTCCTCGAAGAGCGGCTTGTTGTCGTTCACGTCCGTGATGAAGACCACCACCAGGGCGGTGCTCGTATGGGTGGTGAGGGCGCCGTTCTTGCAGCACGCCCCGTCGTCCCGCGCCGTCACGTTCAGTTCGTACTTGTCCTTGTCCAGCTGGATGTGACCACTGATCAGTCGAATGACACCTAGTAAGAGGTGAAGAAAACAGTTATAATTGGTAAAAATAATCCAACACTTTAATTTTTTGAAAAAGAAACTGGTTATTTTCTTTCAAGTTTTTTTAAATTTTAATTTTAAAAATGTTTTTAGGCTTTGCTGTTTAAAGCTTTTGTTGTTTGTGTGCTTTATGTTCTTTTTTGTGTCATGCACTCTGTAAGTGTAGTTTTATCTGTTGTATGCATTTTCCTTAAATAAATAAAAGAATAAAATAAATAAATTTATAAAAAAAAACATTTTTATTTCACTAAATTAAGCTATTATTGTGTGATTTTTATTGCAATTATTTTCTCCTTTTTAATATTGAGATACATTGTTTCTCAAAGTAGTTCTCCCAGGTGGCGCCACGGGTATGAAATCAAAATTTAATAATATTAATCGATCAACTGATGATTAAGTTCTAAGAATATTTCAGTAGTGTACTCTCAGATAGAATACACAATTATACAAAATTTTCAATCTCTAGTACATGCGGAATCGGGTGAAAAATCGATTATAAAATTATATCTTTATTAATAAGAAACAAGTCAAGCAGTTGCTTATTTTTTGGAAAGGGGAGGGGTATGATGAATGTTACGGACATTTAAAATCACTTTGATCAGAAATCTCTGTAACTTGTGCAGCAAATAATTTAATTTTAAATATACTGATTCAGAAAAAAGTTAATGCCAAAAGATGAAATTACTTGATTTTTGTAAGTTAAACTAAATTGTAAGCAAATTAAACACAATTTTTTTCAGCTGTTTAATAGTTAGAGCTTTCTTTTATTCTGAATTAAGTCCTAAAATTTTTTTAATTTAGCTATGTACTGCTTGAATACTTTGGTAAAAAAAAAAAAAAAACGTTGCAGTTTCTTACGTAATAATAAGAGGGGTTGCAAGTTGCTATTTTTTTTTGCTTTACAAGTGGGAGGTCAAAATTCCATCAAAAACATGCTTCGTATATTTGAGGGCCCTCAATATACAGGGATATTATTTAAGTTCCGCAAGTCAACCATCCTATTTGAGAGATTAGCTTTTCAGAAAATCTCATGAGGTTCAGTTGGACTCTGTCCTGTCAGAGACCCAGTCCAGACCATCCGTACAATCCAAACGTCCAGTTACTGGGATTTTCGAAATTCTGGGAAAGTCCAGAATTAGGCACAATCCAACCACTTCCGGTCATTACCGTGGCAGAACCCACGTAAAGCAGTACTGCGCCTGAAAACAATTAACATTAAACATTACTCTGATATTTAGTACACTAATAATGTTGTTTTCAGATAATTTACGAGATGTTACTATCACATCTGCACTAGACTTTCGAAAGAACGTTGTTAAAACTAGTCTGTGTAGGACATTTATCTATTCGAAGTCTAGCTCACGTGATTTTTGCTACGGGATAGATGAAAAAGTAATGGAAAACAGATCAAAAACAAGCAGTGATTGCATTTTAATAAAAACATAGAATTCTTACAAACCCAGCGAATAAAAGAGCATGGTCTGTATTTTCTGTAAATGAAACAAATCTTTTCAGCCTTTTCACTGCTATTTGTAATACACTTTTGCTTGAACGAACTCCACTTGTCACTATCAACAGATTTTATAATCGATTTTTCACTACTTCCATTTTGCTGTTTGGTACAATTAGTGTCTTCTACGATGACATACATATTTAGTAATTTCTGAACGTAATCTATCAGTTATTCAATAATTAAATTTTGATTTCTACTATGGCGCCACTAGAGAACTCTTGAGAAACAAAAAAAGATTTGTAAAGATGCAATAACTGTGGCGATAAACAACTCCAGCAGTTGTGGAACGATGTATATTTTTGTACCATGCCAGAGATGTCAATCGCGTGAGGTTAAAATTCTTTGCCTAATTAAGAAGATTTAACCGCGTTAGCTGTTGTAAATAAATCGTTAGCTTTTCAAATAGTCTTATTTTTATTTGGCTAACGACATTGTTAATTACGCTAAAGTTGGTGACCGGACGTGATAACTGCTGCATTTAGCAGACATTAATAATAATGTCGATAAATAGAATGTAGTAAAAGCTTCTTTGTTGTTAATAATCTTCCATTATTTCATTATTATTAATCTCTAACGCAGTTAACTGAAGCGCAGAAAAAAGTTTATGCTATTTATGGTACACTATCAAAGAGGTGTGTTTTTTTAAATATGTTTTAATTAAATTTATTTATTTATTCCCCTTTTTTGCGGCAATTAAAGTGGGCGGACGTGGACGACAACGCTCGTTGGGTTACTGGATTATCAAGCCCATAACAACGGACAGAAGACGTCGTACAATGGGGATCCATATTACAAGGTAATTGCCTGAGCATATCGACATCTAAGGAGATTGTTTAATTTAAGGAAGAAGTAAATTTAAGCTTTACTAAGCAGGAACTGGTTTGAAGTAAATTTAAACTTTGCAGAAGCTTGTTCCAAAGGCTGGAAAGAGTAAATTTAAGCTATAAGCAATTCCAAGGCTAGAAGAAGTAGAATTTAAACACTAAGCTTGTTGAGATGGTGAAATGGAGATTTAAACTTTACTAAAGCATTTCCAAGGCTGGACAAGAGTAAAATTTAAACTTTACTAGACTTGTTCCAAGGCTGGAAGACGCATGTT
>BGPR01000234.1:850302-923216 GCA_013235015.1 Araneus ventricosus
ACTCTTTCTTTACCTTGGCGTGCATGAATTTTTCTTTGCTTAGAGGTACTTAAATTCTTCTTTGCTTTAGGGACGCATGAATTCTTCTTTATCTAGAAGACCGCAAATTTTTCTCTGTGTAGGGATGTATGACTCTTTCTTAACCTAGGCGTGGATGAATTTTTCTTTGCTTAGAGGTGCTTAAATTCGTCTTCACTTTAGGAACGCGTGGATTTTTCTTTTTCGAGGGGCACATGCATTCTTTGCCTAAGGGGCTAAAATTTCACTCTAGGGCCTCCCTGCCACAGAGTGAAATTTCGTTAAGCTAATGCTACTCACTCCTGTCCCTGACGAGGAAGTAGTGGATGTTGTGGTCCGTGTCCGGGTCCCTGGCCTGCAGCTTGAAGACTGGCGTGCCGGGCGGGGCGTTGAGCTGCACCACCGCCTGCATGGGTAGCGGCCGGTTGATGAAGTAGGGCGGCTCGTCGTTCACGTCCTTCAGGTGGATGATCACCCGCTGACGCTCAGGATCTGCGAAAAAGAAAAGCATTTCAATCTCACTCATATAGATCAGAAACACACATGAAATAAATAAAATGAAATGATGAATCAAACATTTTAAGGAGATACATCTGTTAAACCTCGAAAATTTTCGATTTTATCAAAAAATATATATATTATTTTCCTGTCTTTTCTGGACAATTTAAAACTATCCGAGTTAAAAAATTCCCATAATTATGAAAGTCATGAAGGAAAATGTATCAGCTCTGTACGACCCATCATCAGTAGGGGGCAACTGGACCCCACACCACGGGAAAGCGAGACCCTGCTTACTTATACGGCAGGTTTCCATCCTCGTATTTGAGACGCCCCCTTGAGCGGAAGGAGTTAAGTTTTGATGACATGACCACTCATCAAATTCCATTTATCTAGCTTATTTCGTTTTTGAGTTATAGTGGTCGAAAACCCACGAATGGGCAGAACGATACAGAGTCAACTGTTTGAGGAAATTGGCCCAGAATTTGATACAGATCTACAATTATGACGATAAAACTAGAAGCTAAATTTAATCTATCTGGCTCTCTGAGTTTTTGAGCGTTCACACGCGCACGCATAGACACATCTCCCATACACATTCCATTCGATCAAATGCAAAGACTTTTGCTCAAGAAATACAAAAGTATGAGTTTTTAATTAGTGGAAGGTGTGTCGGCCTCTCGAACCTCTTACCTTTGCCATTGCATTTCACCTTGCCATGAGGTGGCAGGTAGAGGAGCTTTATTCTTTCGTGCTAGATGTTAAGAAGGTGCAATTGTTCTGCGCGCGCTATTGATCACCGTATTTATACGAGTACCTTTTGCCAGTTCCGGCAGAGAGCAGCAACACAGTATAGCCAACTCACTTCAGTGAAGTATGAGTCTTCTTGACTGGGTCTACAGCAGACGGTGTGAGCCAACTCGCCTAAGCGGAGCATGAGCCTTCCCGACTAGCTTGGATTTCGTCTTCCGCAATGGATGCGGCTTATTGCAGAATGGGAATCTTCAGCTACACTGTAATCCAGATGTGCCTGCAGCCCCTTCGCTCCTTACTGAAAGTGTGCTTCAACTCACTGCATATTTACGAATCCTACATAGCCGGGGATGACGTTGCTTCTCATTGGCTCTCAGCGTCACGTGACTTGCTTCCTTCTAAATGAAGTACCGCTAATCATAGTACCGCTCTTAGAAGGGATTTTAATTATTATTTTGTCTTCTGCTATCACATCATGGAGAAATCAAAACTACCTTCTAATTATGATTATTTGGATGTTTCTCAAAAAATGATGAATGCATTTTTAGAATGAAACAGACAAAGGACCAACCTTCACCATTGGTAAGTACTGTTTAGTTTCACGACGTTATTTAGAAGCGAGCCAAGTCACGTGACCATCGGAGCCAATGAGAAGCGACCTCATTCTCTATATGTAGGATCCGTAAATATGCCAACTCATCAAGTGTTCTTGTGTTTACATGGTAACTTTTGTTACAAAGTGTATCGTACTGATTCTTGTTCCGCAGATATTTTTTGTTTTAATGTTCTAATTGACGAGTTCATTTTGCACAATATACCTTGTTGAAAGGTAAAAATAAATGTTTATTGTTGAACTTATGCCTGGAGTATACTTTGCAACCAACTAACTGACCTGTGTCAATGATGAAGCAGGACATATTTTGAGGTATCCTATCTCTAGCCCCTTCAAAGGAAAGAAAACCCGCCAAGGCTTCTTCGATTGATCATAAACCGGATCACGGTGTCATAAAGAAAGCGGTCTTTGGTTGAGGAAGAATTATGACAAGTGGTAATAATGAGGAGTTCACGTTAATGATCGCGACACAGTTTTGAAATTTTTTAAAATGTGGGGACACAAATGCAGAGGTGATAATTTCTCTTCCACTTTTTATTCCACAATCGACTTCTTTCTCAAAGCATTTCATTCTAGATTTTTATTTTCAAAAATCATTTTTAATTGCCACACTAAGAAAAGTAAATTTTGTGAAAAGACAAAAATAATAATATAAAATCGTCTGCGATTGACGCTAAATTAAATTCCATTAAAACACAGATAATATAACAAATATAGATGAAAGTTTGAAATAATAACCAGTTTTAAGGCACACATCTCATTCCTTTTCAATTCAGTAGAGTTTTCCCCCAACAATCATTTTCTCGAATATAACAGCTTTCGTGACGGGAATCGATGCAAGTATGAATCAAGGAGTATCGATTACGGAAAGAAAACGATTCTCATGCATCGCATCGCAATCGACTTGTTATGCAAAGAAGAACGATTTGACAGCGAATCATTATTTTTTCAGCTCTAAACAAACATAAAGCTGAAAAGAAAGCAGAAAGGGAGGAAGGCGAGAAAATGAGAATTCTTTGTTTAGAAGAGAATCAATACTTCCTATTTTTCTTATTTTTTTAAAAAAAGATTGTAAGATTATTAGAATGAGGAATGGAATATTTTAGAATGGGATTCCCAATATTCATTTTTTTAAACTGATATTCTTTACTGCAATTATGATATGAAAATTTGGAACCAGGCATTTTTTATTCTATTTGCTATTCACTCACACATACATGCATACTCACAGTCTCGTATGTATTCGCATACACGCATATACAGAGGCGCCTCGTCTGCTTAGAAACCAGCAGTGCTGCTTAAAATATTTATCAAAAGAATACAATTGTAAAATAATTTTTTAAAAGCCACTTTTTCTGTAAGTAGTCCAAAATTTTAAATACTTGAACTTGAATTTAAAAAATTATCGACAAATATTTTTTCGATGAGTGGCACCTAACAAAAGAAAACGAATAAGTATTACACCAGTTTAGGGATAGCAATTATTGCGAAAATAACCTATTCAAGTGTTTTTCACCTCGGGTTTAACCTTGCGGTTATAACCGTTCATAAAAATTTTGAAATAACCGGTTTTTGGGGTTATTTTTATAAAAAAAAACAGACGCCGTTTGTAAACAAAATTTTTTATTAATATTATTTTTACAGGAAATCAATCCATTGCCCAATATTTATCTGTTCATAAAGACTCTTTCAGTCATCTGCCAACCAACAGACGCCTCGAGGAAGCGGTTGTCGTTGATTGGCCTAAGACGATGAAACTCAAAGCTACATAACTTGGTAAATTTTAGTCTAATCGAACCTAAAATGGAGCTTATCTTCCGATCCGGTTTTTTTACCAGGTTATTGGATTGAAAAAATAACCGGTTATAACTGGAACAAAAAATAACCGAAAAAACCGGTTGACCGAAACAATAAAAACAGGTAGGTTTTTCTCATCCTCACACCAGATGTGTTTCTGTCGGAGCAATATGAAAGCGAAACCGAAAAATAGCGAAGAAAAGAAAACCAAGAGAATGACAGGGATTAAAAGAAGAACCTCATTTGGCCGAGCGCCAAACCGGAGTTGCGAAAATCCCAGCTCAATCACCGCTATATGATTTGTGTAATTTCTTCGACTGGCTGAGTAGATCAAATGCGGGTACAGACCCATACTGCAATTGGTGGCGAAAACCGAAACTTTTTTTGCATGAATCGAACCCCATTGTTGGAATAGAATGTAGGTCCAATTTGGTTATATTTGGCTGAACAGATTTTTTAAACCAAACACCTAGAACATTGATCAACGGATAACCTTCCCAAAACTTACTTTACTTTACGCTACGACACACCCCTGCCTCCAAAGATAAAAATTCCCAAAACTTACTGCCCCACCACACTGACACGACTCCTGAGTGAAACCAATAGTCAATAATTAATCATTATAGAATTTATAAAGATTTAATAAGCTATCTGGGGAACATGATATTTTTAATATGTCTTTTCGTGTGATTGAATGTTTACAACTTTTAAATGTGTTTAGTGTGTTTTTAATAGTTTTGTGATTGAGTGCATTCAACTTTTAATCCTTAATGTTTTTTTAAAACATTTTTAGATTTATTCATTACAATTCTTAAATCCGTGATGTGTTTTTATGTTATTAAGATCACTGTATATGGCTTTTAATATCCTAGAGTGTCTCTTAATGTCTCACACAGTGACTGTGTGTGTTCAACTTTTAAATTATTTATGCATCTGTAAAATTTTTTTATAGTTTAGTGATTATGACTTTTATATTCTCACCATATTTTTAGTGCTTTTATGAATCATGTATATACAGCCTTTGATTTTCAAAATAGGTTTTTAATATCTTTAGTATTTAGTGTGTTTTGATGCTCATTTTTCTGCACTCTGTAACTGGAGTTCTCTCTGTAGTGCGCGTTTCTTTTCGAGAAACATTCAACTAAATACACTTAAATTCCCCTCTCTCTTTTCTTCTTTTGATTATTTATTTCGTTTCTTTTTCGTCCTACTTATTAAGCAACAGTAGATTATTAAGATTGAATAAATTAATACGGGCACTTCCAAGTTTTTGTTAAGCAACTGTGTTTGCAATGCCACTTTTTTAGTGCTCGGAGGTGAATATCCCCGAGTTCAAGCACTCCGTTTACCCACAGCACATCGGCATAGGCGTTATTTCCGCGGGATTTTATGACAACACTGGAAGAACGTGGATTTTTAGAAACAAATGTAATCAACTGCCATAATACCAACAGTACAAACAATTTGTGTCAAAATTAATTTTATTGTTACTTTTCTTCTTTGTTCATTTTTTATTCAGAACATTTTTTTCTGATATTTGTGTTTAATTGTATATATTTTCAAAATTTGTTTGTGTGTTTCCTGCCAGTTTTATATTTAATCAAGTTCTGTTGTTTAAGGTATCCGAACACGTTGAAAAGTCGATTTTCGGCCAAAATTCCCATTTTTTTTTATTTTTAATGTTTTGGATAGTTCATTCATTTACCTTTCTAAATCATAGTTACTGTTGTCGGTACGTTAATTAGAAGATGAGATATTAATTGTTTTATAACAAACCGGAAATGGTCGTTTAAATAACCGAAAGTTGTCATTTAACCTGGTCATGTCATGAAATTGTCATTTTGACTGGTTTCTACCTGTCAAAAATTCTCCTAAACTGCATTTTTTCAAGTTAATATGACGCTAGTATATTTTTAGGAATGTTTTTAAACTTTAGATACTTAATTTAAGCGTGTGGCAAAACTAAAATTTGATTTTTCTCAAAACTAGACTTTATGCATAATTTTTACACTTCAAACATGATAACTCAAGATATTATCATTCGATAGTTCTGAAATTTTGTGAACACTTTCTTCAAATGTTTATCTAGTGAATGTACTTGAATAATGTATATTGTAACAATATTTTTTAAATTATGGTCTTTTATTTCAGAAATGACATAAAAAATTTTCTGAAAATCTTATAATGATTGTTTGATTAGCTGTAAAATTTTTATTTATCCAAAGAATGTTATGATTCTAGTACAAGCACTAGTCCATAGTATGTAGTTTATTTTAGTAATAGTTTTATTTGAATTATTACAAAAATTTGACCTCTAGCATGTTTGAAATTTTTGAAAATTTCCTCTAAAAAACAGCACAAATTTAGCTTTTTTGAAAATTCATAATAATTTATACTCAAAAATAATACTCTATTATAAATCTTTGTAAAGTTCAAATCTAAAAAACATATTACGGTGTTTCTATAAAACAATTTTTAAAAAAATTGCTCCGAACGTGTTCGGATATGTTTTTTAAATTTTTTTTTATCATTTCTGTCTGTAAATGTGAAACTCTTTAAGAGTGTGTTGCCCAGACAAGGCATATATTTGTTCTGAATCAGTGTTTCTCCCGTTTAAGTCGAGTTTTTCATGAGTTTAAACCATGGGGGAGGGGAGAATTTAAAATTGTTCGGGGTATGGCATTCGCGAGGGTTCCCAGAGCCCTGTGGTGGAAATTGTTGTACTTATCCACCCTGCACCCACCCAACTGGTTAGAGAACCCTTGAGGTTATAGGCACCAGGGGTGTGGGGTGGCGTCATGTCATGTAACCCTTCCTGTCAGACCAAGTCGGTCAGTTCAGACCCCCAAGTCAACTTACGTCGGCAGAAAAAGTCGTCGAGTTTATTTTCTCTTGCAGGAAACAAAAAGCCCAAAATATTTTGTATTTTTCTCAGACTCGATTCGTTCCAATCGTATTCTGCCAGATAGGCAAATAGTTATGAAAATAAACACCAGAACAATTTCTAATATTGACTGGGCATGCTGGTTTCGCTATTGGCAAACAACAAAGAAATCGATTATCTGGCCTTTTCATCGATTATTATATTTGCGTTTGGAAAATTCTCGATGAAAGAACGCTCCCAGCAAGCGGAGAGGGCACATTTTACAGAGAGTAAATAAAAGCGAGTAAGTTGTGGAAAACTAGCTTAAAGGGGTTTTGACGAACAGTTTCAGAAACTAAAGATTCTAAACTTCAAAAATTCCGATACGTATTCGAAGGATCACGAAAGCAGCTTCGAAATAAATATATATATTTTTTAAATTATAGCGGTTACAATTCACTGCATTCTCCTTTTTATGGTAGGTGGCGCTACTAGAGCCATCCAGGTTTTTCCATGATGCCTCTCTCTCGTCTTCTTCTGTGTACTTGTCTTGTGTTGTTGTTCTCAGTCTTGCGTCTTGTACCTTTTAATGTACTGTGTCGTGGAACGTAGCCATCTAATAAAAATGGTTCCTGAAATTGAATTAATTCTTCCACAGCGGCATTCCATATAAACATGAGTCTCGTCCCTATACAAAATCAAAAAACAAAATCCTTTTTTATACAAAGATCCCTGAAATAAATAAATTAAAAAGAAACCGTAACTAAAACAATTTGGGACATTATGAATTCGTATGAGACAAATGTATAATTGATTATTTTTCAGCAGAAATGAAAGAAGTAAGGTTAATAAATTCGAAAAAAAAACGTTTTCTACAACACAGATTTATTAGTGTAGACACCACAAATAGAATCCCCGGCCTGCCGCAGCATTCGGGTAATATTGAATGACCGGCTGCCGCGACAGTCAACATGGGTACCGTGGTCGAACGCCATAATAACCCCCATTACCAGCAGCATATGTAACAACCCCTTCAATTACAGCGGCAAGACGGTAAGCCCTTCAATTACATCGGCGATGGGATCAGAGAACAACACCATTAGTGAAGCGAGACCCCGCTTACTTAACCCGGGCCTTCTCATCCTAATATTTGAAGTGCTCCCGTATGCCTAACTTACCCGTAAAGTTTGTCTAAACTCTTTGGAATCACCCTGTATATACTTAGTCTGAAATTATCATAAATATGCAAGTGTTTTTACGAGGGTCATTTTTTTCAACCTCCGATCGAGCCGCTAAACAGGCTGACAAGTGGTAGTAGGTGGCAAAGCTTCCAGAAAAATGAAAAGATTCAGAGCAACATTAAGGCCCATCTCACATCACTGGAGGCAATGTTTTTCAAAGAGAGGATCGAAAACCTTGTCCACAGATATGACAAATACCTGAATCTTCATGGCGATTATGTGGAAACGTAACTATGTTTGCAGAAAACTTTTGGCAATAAGATCATTTTGGCCTCTACTCTTCTTTCTCTTATGGTTCATCGGAGGTTGAAAAAAACGACCCTCGTATGAACATCTCAGAAAGTGTGCCTAGCTTGGAAATTCCGTTATGGGTCTCATAAACATTTCCGCGGACAATGCAAAAGGAAGTCATAAGGAAAAGGAATACGCACGGACGACCACTGACCCGAAGGACTTTGTTTCAACAGAAATCCAAAAGACGAGTGAAGTTATTTATTCGAAGATGCTAAAATAAGAATGAGCACAGAAGGCAAGGGGTTTGCACCCACTCTATGAACACAGCCTCAACTGCCTGCAAAATATCCCTGCAACGCGCATCACTTTCCCAATTATTTATTGAACGATTTTGTGTGCGTGTGGGTGAAAGTTTAGTTTAGTTTAGTTTTATTAACGTCCTGTTTCGAAGCACCATGAGGGCTATTTTGGGAAGGAAAAGATATACTCGGGGATGTATATTCTTATAAGAAGAAATACAAAAATTAAAAAACAAAATTAAATCCTACCACAGGACAAAATCAAGACGGTAATAGAAACAAAAAAAATAAATAAATAAGAAGAAGAAAAAGAATCCGGCAGATGGACTTTATCAAAGGTCACCCCTGCTGGAACTCTGAAATTCAGAAATGGGATAATTTTCTGTAGAGGAACCGACTGTCAGATCAAAGAATATGGTTCTTCTGTGTATGATTCCTCTAGAGAAAATTATCGGTTGCTTTCGTTTATATACCTTTGGCCGACTGGTCATAACGTCAAATGGAGTTATCTAGTGCATTCTGCATATCTCCTCTCCGAATAGAGATGTAGAGAAAATGATCGCATTTTCGGGAACTTTCGATTTGGCGCCAAGGTCGCCAAAATGGTAGCCAACGTCAGGGTTTCGGTTGTTTACAATTAACCAGGCGAGATCCCACTGTTTTTAGTTTCGATAAAGTGTTTTTTTTTAAATTTTTGTAAGTTTTCAACTCGAATTCCGACTCATGGATCTATCTTTTGATAGATTAACATTAAACATTTTACATAAAAAAACTTATATTTAATAATTCAAACTCATTTCTAAGCACTTTTATTTAACTTGATTAGGGATGGGAAAAAACCTATCGGTTTTAACCGAAAACCGGGTAAAGTTTTTTTGTTCTGGTAAACCAGTTTTTTCTGTTATTTTTTGTCCCGGTTATAACCGGTTATTTTTTAAAGCCAATAACCGGGTAGTAAAAATAACCTGAGCGGAAGATAGGCTCGATTTTAGGTTCGATTAGTCTAAAATTTACCAAGTTATGAAGCTTTGAATTTCATCAACTTAGAACAATCAACGAAAACCGTTTCCTCGAGGCGTCTGTTGGTTGGCGGATTTCCGAAAGAATCTTAATGAACAGATAGACAGATATACCAATAAAGCCAAAATTAAAAAAAGAAAGTAATACAAGCAATGCTATAGTAATTTGAAGTAAACAAAAAGCAGACAACAAAAACAAGGAATCCATTCTAGTTCACTTTTTCAAGGGCTAGAAACTATTCGAAATGGATTCAAAAGAATATTTAGGGAATTTTCTGTAGAAGCAGGCCTATTTTAAGCTAATACAGAGCTTCTCATAGCCCGAACTCCCCCAAACAAGAGAAACCAGGAAGCAAATCCACAAGAACAAACATAAAAAGAAAAAGGGAAAAACATTAAATACGCCAATAAGACCAACAAAATATTAGCCATCAAGCTTAATTAATAAGCTTTCATAAGGTAAAATAAAAAAACTTACCCCCTGTAGAAACAAGCCAGATTAAAATAATTTGTCCGCGCTTTCGAGAAAAGCAAAACATTAAACACTAGTTTCCGTGGCGCCATCTATATTCCCAAAAGAGGAATAGAAAGGCAGAAAAAAGAAAAGAAGGAAAGAAGAGGCAGAGACAGCAATCTCTTTACTAGCATGGGAAGGAGACCAATTCAGAAATATTAAGAGAGAAAAGGAGGGATATAGGATTGCTTGTATTACTTTCTTTTTTTTAATTTTGGCTTTATTGGTATATCTGTCTATTGTTCTCCGCTTTTTGTTATGCTGCTGCAATGGCGCGCATCTTAAACGTTGTCGTAATTTTTCTAACTTTATTTCTTTTTACAATTAAATTCTTTTATTCATTTTAATTATTTTTTGTATAATATTTTTTAAAAAAATTTCTTGTTCCAGTTTTAATTTCGCTTTCTTTTTTAAATAATAATTTTATAAATGTTTTTAAATCATTGATTGTTTGCATACTTAATGAACAGATATATATTGGCCAATGGATTGATTTCCTGTAAAAACAATATTAATAAAAAAAATTTCTACAAACGGCGTTTGTTTTTTTTAATAAAGAAAACACCGAAAACCGGTTATTTTGAGCGGTTATAACCGCTAGGTTAAACCGAGGGTGAAAAAAAAAACCGAAAACAGGTTATTTTCGCAATAACCGCCATTCCTAAACTTGACATCTTCTTGTTTCTAAGGATGGAATTCTGGAATTGATGCTAGATTCAGTTCCTGATGTCCTAGATTTTTCAAATTTTGTACACTTGTGTGTGCTCAATGACAATGCACTATTTAAAATCACTATTAAAAGCACTATTGAAATAAATTTATAAATAGATATTTCAAAAATATTATATTTTAAAGCGCTATTAAAATAAAAATATCACTTAATAGGTTAATTAAAATTTGATTCTATACGAATGTTGCGATCTGGTAGTGAGTTCCTGAATTATTGTTACAAGATTCAGTAATATTTATAATAATGAATTAAAATCTGATTTAAAAGTTGAAAATATTTTTTTTAAAAAAATTATGTCTCTCTTATAGTATGCTAATAAAAATGAGTTTTAAAAAACTGTTTTATTAAATTCATTATATTAAAAACATGAAACATTTTACAATAAAAACTTTTTTCAATAACTCAAACTCATTTAAAAAACAATTTTAGCATTTAGAGTGCAATGTTAAAATTCTAAGCATGTTATTCGGAGAACTTTTTATTTGAAAATTCTGAGAAAAGAGAGCAGAAACATTTAGAAGATTCGTCTCGGATCCGCGACCCCACAAAGATCTCGACTTTTATCGTCTGCCATTCTCTTCGAAATGGTGCGCCAGTGTCTGTTGCCATAGCAACGGACTAAATTACTTAAAGGACTTACTCGAGTCGAGACTTTCCTCTTCAAATGTCTACCGTCAAGTCTCGTTTCTTTCATCTACTTTTGTTGAAAGATTTTTACGAAACTTTAGCGAAAACAAATTTAATTATTTTTATGCAATAACTAACCGCCTTCGGCGATAATCTCAATGAAAATTTGAGATTAAAAATTGATTTTTTTCTTAATTTGTCACTTCGTATTTTTAAGATTAAATGTCTGTAACTTTAAAATTCTTAATGTGTTTTTAATAATTTTGTTTGATTATGTGTATTCAATTTTTAAGTTCTTTATGTTTTGTTTTTTAATTTTTCAGATTAATCATTTTAATTCTTAAATCCTTAATGTGTTTTTATGTTATTAAGATACAACTTTTAAAATCCTGGTGTACTTTTTGTTGTTCCTGTGACTGTGTGTGTTCAACTTTTAAATTACTTATTCAGTAGCCGCCTTCGGCGACCAGCTTGTTCGCCGGGGATATGATTTCAATTGAATCTTGCATCATTTTATATTCATGGTTCATTTAACAACGTAATTTTAAACTTCAGATTGTGGTAGATATTAAACACATGGTCAATTATTAGCCTTGCACCAATTCTGTTCATTGTCTACATAAATGTCCCTAAAGGAGTCAAATAACTGACTATCATGTAATCTCTAATTCAGTGTTGTCGGAACTATCTTCACTTTCTTATTCCTCTTGTAAATATGCATTTAATTTCAACATCAAAATAACGCGGCACATTTTATGGCCAGAGGCATGTTAGTTGGATTAAAACATGCTGAGAAAAGAATGAAAACATAGCAAACATAACCATTCAACTCAATGGATATATTTCTTAATGTAAGTAAAGCAATATCTAGGAGATATTACAGATTTCACAAAAATCTTGATGAAATAAAATATGAAAGCGAAATGTATTAGGATCCTATCTCAGATTACAACAATGAAAGAGAAATATGCAATTAAATATTTGTTTGAACAATGAAAACGGTTTGAGTTGCGTTGCAACAATAAAAATTATTGTTGTAAATTATGCCAAAAAATATTTTTAAAAGTTTATTAAAATTCGAGAAAACATTTTACGGCAACTTAATTACTATCATTGGAAAGGTAATTTTTTGCTCTTTCAGGTAGTATAAAAATGAATTTGGGCTGTAATATTTTTGAAGGTTTTTAAGGAAAAACGCAAAAATTTCGTTTAATTTTTAATTAATTCAAATTCTAATTAAAATTTCAAAAAAGGGACTCCGAGGTGCACATTCCCACCCTCCAAAGTATGTTTATGCAAATTTCGTAGTCCCGCGGTCTGCCGTGTAGAGGACCAACACACAGACACACACACATTCTCCTTTATTATTAGTAGAGATTTATAATTTTGTTTTATGGTTTAGTGATTAGAATTTTTATATTCTTACCATGTTTTGATCACGACTGCATACAGCCTTTAATTTTCGAATAAGTGAACTACTTAACGACTGAACTACTGAGAAAAAGCGAGGAAAAAGCCAAATGAGGAAGGCGCGCCAAGCGAGAGCTAGGAAGAATGCAGCTCAAATGAATGCAATTTCAAGCGGAGGAAGAGTTGCTTTTCTCCAGCTTCGCGTTGCTTATTGCATTAATTTCAGATCCTCAGGAGGGGCAAAACTTACTGCAGCTCTGGTCTGTCTCTCTCCCAATTCTTGATTGATTTTCCGTCTTCCTTTTACGTTTTTTTTTGTTTTGTTTTTGTTTGCCATTTTCGTTAATCACTGAATTCTCAAAGTGGAAAAGTAAGCCAGTTAGAATAAAAACGAAAATACAATCTTTTAAAATAATTTCAGGGGGTCTGCAGCTCTTATGGACGAGCCGTCACTGCTTCGAAACACTCTCAGATTGGAAATGGCGGACTTATGTTTCTGTGGTCTTCGTAACAAGATTATTGCGACGAAGCTGTAAAGTTGTTTCCCTGAAATGCTAATCTTATGGCAGGAAAGAGAGCTTTGCAGATGTTTTACTGGAATAGTCCCAGTCGACCATACGAGTGGGACATATTGTCCCAGGAGATTTCCAGGAAAAGGGAAAAGTGAAAAACTTTAAACTCATAGTATACTTCTTTTAGTATGTGAACAATAAATTAAAGTACTTTTAATAGTTTAATTTTAATCATGCAAAAGTCGGGTCGAAAGGGTTAATTTTCATCCTTACTTTTTATACACCTTAGGCGCTTCGTTTTTTCACTGATCTCTAAATAAAGCTGTTGAGTCCCCTATTCAAGTTGCTGGACAAGCCGTCATGAACCAAAATCATGACAGCGGCAATTTCGGATAAGGGTGACAACGTTTAAGGCGACCAGGGACCTTCAAAATCATTTTTTTAAAATTTTAACTCATCAATTTGAAATTTTGCAGGCATTAATAGGAGCACTGTATAAGACAACACACAAAATTCTACTGCAATATATTTGTTTCCGAGTTATGAGTATAAATGTAATTTTAATGACAATTAATGCTCTTTATGACAAATGTTCCAGACGCTTCAATTTTTGTTCAAATTTAATGACATTTTATTTAAGTATAAAAACATATATGGAGAAGAAATTTTGGCATTCATATCGAGGTTATTTTGTTATTAAACTGTAAATATTTTCTTCCATGTCAAATATTGGGCATATTTTTTTCTAAAATCAATAGTTTCGAGTTATTATGTATGTTCATTTTCAAATTCCCTTATGAAGCATAAAAATTAATCCCAATTTTTGTTTAAAAAGCGTTAGAGTAACTAATAAAAAAATTAGAGTGATTTCGGGTAATTTTGGAGCGCCTGGAACATTTATTATGAAGGCCATTAATTGTAATTAAAAATTACATTTATACCCATAACGCATAAATAAAAAAATATATTGCAGTGAAATTCTGTGTGTTGTTTTATATAGTGCTGTTATTAATGCCTCCAAAATTTCAAATTGTTCAAAATTCAAAGTTCAAAATTTTTAAAAATTATTTTGAAGGTCCATGGTCGCCTTAACGGTTGTTATATCATGGGAAAGCACAAAACACTGCGATTGGCATGCACCCTTTATAAGGCCATTTTTTTCTAGTAGTGGTATAATAAAATAACTTTGGGATTGAGATTAAGTTAAGAAAATAAATTAATTTAGCTTATTGGATGACATTATTAATTGATAATTAAGTTTATTAAATAATAATTAATTACCGAGTCAAGACAGTTCGTTATGGTTTGAGATAAGAAATTGGAACATCCAGGTTTTTGTTTCATCGAAAAAGTTGGCGACAGCTTACGCCAACCTTATAAAATGCATTTAAAAATTTATGAATTTGGTGGGAAGTATAGGATTTTGAATAAATTCTTTTTGTGGGATACATTGTCCAAATCGTATTTAGCAGTGGGATAATATTTCCCAGCAGTAATCAAATTACTACAAGATTATTGGTAAGAAGTTGTATAGTTGCTTCCCTGAAATGCCAATCTTATGGCAGGAAAGAGGGCTTTACAGATGTTTTACTGGAACGGTCCCAGTCGACTCTACGACTGGGACATATTGTCCCAGGAGATTTCCAAGAAAAGGGAAAAGTGAAAAACTTTAAACTCAGAGTATACTTCTTTTAGTATGTCAACATTAAATTAAACTTCTTTTCACTGTTAAATTTTAATCATGAAAAAGTCAGGCTTAATATGTCACGGCACATTTCACTTTTATTATGTGAGCGCGAGAACGTCTGATAGAATATTAAGGTGAATTGAAACATGCTGATAATAACATTAAAGATGAGCAGGTACAATCTTTCAGTCTATTGGATGTGTTACTTAATATCTTAGAGAGCTCTGTTAATAGATTTTACAAAGGTACTTTGGATAGGAAAGTAAAAATTCGAAATGACGTTGCCAAAGAACATGAAAAAGTAAAAAGAATTATCATTTCTCAGTTGTCAACAAAAGAAAAAAAAATGTGTATTTAATATTTGTAGATCAAATGAAAACGCGTTAAATTTCATTGTAACAATGAAATGGCATTGTTGCAAAAATTGCATAATTTTTTTTTAAACTGCGAAAATTCGAAACTTTCTTAAAATTTAAAATATTATCAATCTCAAAAAAAGTCGGGAGGCTGTCTTTTCCAAACAGCCGCTGGTATTAAAGGCGTAGGACTCGCGTGACTCTTTTCCGATTTTCATTTTCTTTAAACTTCTGTTGTTACCCTTTATCTCTAAAATAGGACATTAGTTATGTTTTCCACATATGCAGTTACCGAGATATAGAGGATCGCGCACCAATTCATGCGTATTTTGCCCAACTTTGCGACTCTGTAGTCGCTGAAGAATTACAATTCCGATTTTCAATTTGTTTCGTAACTTCTGTTGTAACCCTTTATCTCTAAAATAAGACATTAGTTATGCTTTTAACATATGTAGTTGCCGAGATATAGAGGATCTCCCATACAATGTTTTTTGTGGCGTTTCGGCGTGTGACTCAAATTCCTTCCTGAGACGCCAATGGGAGGAACGTAGTCCTACGTTAAAAATATTTTTTTCGTTAAAATTAGGGGAAAAAATTGCTCGACAACTAAATTGGTATTATTTAAAAGACAAATTTTTGAATTTTAAGATGGTGTATAGTGTATCACACAAAAATCAGTTTTGTGCGATAATATTTCAGTAAGTTATCGACGAAAATGTTGCTTAATATTTAATTAACTAAAATTTTAATTCAAATGTCCGAGATGCACATTCCCACTCTCCAAAATGTCTTTGCGCAAAATTTGGTAACTCCACGCACAGTGATCTGCCCTGTAAAGCGATAGAGCTGACAAACATTCAATTTTATTAGTAGTAAAACTTCGATTATCCGTCGCTATCCGGACCAGAGCTGTGACGGATAACCGAATAGACGGATAACAGAGATCTCTTAATACGCATGCGCAGTTATCGGATTTCACTGCTGGCTTCGGACGGAAATGAAAATAAAAAAGATGACGGGAGGCTGTCTTTAGCAAACAGCCGCTGATGTTAAAGGCGTAGGACTACTTTACTCGCGTGACTCTTTTGTTTCTCGGTTTCTCTCATGTCCAAATTCGTTCTCTGTAAAATGTTTTACAAAGTGTTTCGTACAATATTCATCGATTTCCTCCCAAATTCGTTTTCGAAGACACTCTACACTGTAATTTGGAAGAGGTAAACCCAAACCTGTACTCATTGTAAACGAACCTGTTGATGTTGAAGCACCTCCGTTTAATTTCAAATTAGCAGCCGCTGCCTCTGCTGTCATTTCCTTTGTTTCTTATTCTCATAATATCGTTTACGTCTCTCTTTTGCAAGTAAGGCCGAACGCTTGTTCTGAAAACATGGAGAACATAGGCCCCTGTACTTTGAATTTAGTATTCGGGTCATATTGACACGAATACTAAATTCAAAGTACAGGGTGTGTTACATGTGCATAGTAAATGCGAACAGAACAGCAAGGTTAAGCATTAACTAACATTATATGCAAAGCATTCAGTGCATTTTATTCCGTTCATGCATTGAAATTTGAATTAGAAAGGAATTTATATCAAATGCTATTACATAGCCCGTGCACTGTTTATACCTCATTTTATTTTGTTTATTTATCTTGTATTAGTCGTCTTTGGTGACCAGCTTATTTCCCGGTGATAGTGACTGGGTATCATTTCAATCAAATCTAGTATGCATCCTTTGATACTCGTGGTTCTCTTAATAATATCTTTTTAAACTTCAAATTGTGGTGGACATTTAAGCATTGCTATTTTAGTTGCCTTGCACCTGTACTGCCCATTGTACACATATGACGTCGCAGTCGGAAAACGTAATTGCTATCTTCAGCATTTTTTTTTAATTTTTTAAATCGATTTAAAATGCTTCGAAACGAACAACAACATTAAAATAATTCTCGACAGTTTTTTTTTAAAATTTGCAATCAAAGTTTGCCTCTTAGAAAACGTGGGGAAAACGATCCATTTTGGCGCGAAACGGGTCTGACGTCATAGTTTCCTGACAGGGGAGACACACGCCTCCTTCCCGTTCGCTCTCTATAGAGATTCTCTTTTTCCTATATTTTCCGACTATCGCATCAGATAAAATAATGTCGGCGAGTTACAAGTATTGTATTGTTCCTAAATGTCGTAATACAACTGTAAAGGCACCCGATAAATTATTTATCAATGTGCCAAAAAATTATGTTATTCGCAAAAAGTGGTGCAAAGTGATGAAGAGAGATCCGAAGCGAAATCCGGAATTATCAGCAAGCAGCGTTCGTCATGTCTGTGGAGGTAATTTTGATGTGAGTTATTAATCTATATTATACCTATTAAAATTGTATATCATGAAGCACAGTGAATTCAGAATTCGATATCTTTTTTGTTTTTAAAAGAAGTAGAAGGTGAGGTGAGCAGAAAAAAAATTAAGATATTTTAAAGCAAATAGTTAAAGTTAATTAGTTTTTTCACGTTTGATTACATGGAATTTATTTTTTTACCCTTTGAGGGAAACATTGCCCCTCAAAGGGTAAAAATATAGAAGATCCACCTTCTTTAAGAATCTTTTTTTAAAAAAAACTTTCTCATGTTATTTTATAGCATAAATTTTTTCAATGGATATTCGAATGTTTCTTATATATTTTTTTTAAAAATACAGTACTATTGAAAATTAACAAGAATATCTTAAAAATTAGTTTAAATTCACGACTTTTTTTATAATGAAATTCGTTTTCATTTGTAGTTCAACAAAATAATTCGCAGAATTAATTTTTGATGCAAAATAAATTCTTTATATTCAATGAATGCATTAAAATCAAAATTAGTCTTCAAAAAGTTAGTTTGCTCATCAATTATTATAGTTGAGAAAAGGTGGGATAAATTTATCTCATCGTGCATCTCGAGTTTGTTGATGGCAGCACTTAAATTCCTAGATCAGTCGCATTTGGTTTGGTTTGAATATTGTTATAAATTTATATAGTTTTTTTTATATAATTCAAAAATTAACTAACATAATGAAAAAAAACTTACTTTGCAGTAAAGAAGGCTTACTACTTACAGATACTTTGTTCGTATCTTTTTTTTTTTTTGCAATTTATGAAAGTGGTTACAGTTTTATCATTTTTAATTTTTTAGTGTATTTATTTATGTAAGTTATTTTTACCAGATTTTATATTAATTAGTATAAACTAGTATTTTAAAATTAATACTTGTACAAAGAAAATAATTTATATAGTAAAATAAAGCGTAGTAAAATAAAACTATATAAAATAAAATTAATTTTAAAAGAGACAGGTGTGTTTTTAAAAAAAAATGCCGTACCTGAAGTTATTTTGAACGGAACTTCTGAAATAAATAAATTCCTGTTGTTTTCTTTTCTGTAGGCATACGAAATTTAATACATCATGCAAAATCAGGTTCTTATTTTTTCGTTCTTTCTTGTGCAACAAAAATCGCAGCGTCTTCTCGGAATGCCCGAGGGCCCCTCTGCAGTTTATTGCTGCCTGATGGTTTCGAAAACCTATCCCTTTTTCCTAAGGTGAAGCCTTTTCTGTATAGTATAGAACTTTGTTCCGGTTACTGAATGCATTCACGGGAACATACGAACAGCTTTTCTTATGAAATAATTTACGAGTCACCGTTTTGTGTCCAGTTTCTTTGCCATTATTTGTAGAATCAATCTTTGACAAATTATCCGATTTTCCTTGTACAAAACCAATATCCATTATGAAATTAAACGTTGAATAGTAGAAAAGCCCAAAACTTCCCTTCTAAAATATAAACTAGTACAAACGCCTTGAATCAAAACATGGTACAAAAGTAGCGAAAAAGAAGTATGCGAAGGAAGGAAACTTTGATGTCAAAATCTACTCGGCCAATGAGAGTGAGTTTCAAATTGCATGATTCCTGTTATTTCAGTGCATCTTTCGCTCTCAATATTTAAATAAATAAATTTTTACGTGAAATTTCACTTGCATATTTGAAATTCGAATGATTTTTTCTACAAATACGGATGGCTTTCACGTGTTTTTAAAAAATGCTGAAGTCTTACTCGAAAGTTTCTTAGTAACTGCACTTTCTTATTCCTCATACTTAAACTAAATTGGTGAGAATTTTATATGCACTCAGTCTAGGGTTGTCATAATTGACAAGCATTGATATGGGACGTTTAAGTGCTGAATAAATAAAACATGAAAAAAGTGGGAAGGTAATGGCTTATTTTACTCTGATAAAAAAAAAAACAATGCAGTTAAAGCTGCCTAATGAAATAAACACGTAAAATAAAAAACAGATGCAAGGCTAATCCTTTTTAGCCCCGTCATATTTTAAAGTTTATTTACTTTCTTAATTATATAATTTTTTTCTTTCACAGAATTATAAAATTGGGCGCAAGTTATTTAAAAATTTTAATGACAAATCAAAATTGCTTCCGTTGTCTCTTCTCACAACATGTTTCTTTCGTCCGACATTGAGTTGACAACAGGAAAACCTTCTCTACACATTTGCTTTGTGGGCTGGAATGGAAACTGCATATTCGCATGGCTTTATTAGATACGACATTTGATCACTGTACATTGTATCTGCAGAAAACTCCAATCTTTCTCTTCCCAACTCAATTTCATAGCTGCTTCGCAGCTTTGGTTGGTGTGATTTTTCTCTAAACAATTTTAGAGAAAAAAACGGGACAAATAGCAATCCGGGACTGAATAGTGAAAGTCCCATCTTATACGGGACGTATGGCAATCCTAACTATGTCCATCAGCAAGTTAGTGGATTGAAAGATACTCATACGAAATTCTAAGAATTGCAAGTTTAAGCACTGAACGTGCCGCATATATTTTCTAATGTAATTAATATCTTAGACAGAGAGCTCTGCATACAGATTCCACAAAAACGTCAACGAAATAAAGTAAGAAAGTAAAAATTCATGACAACATTGTCAAAGAATATTTAAAAAAGAATTATAATAAACCGAATTTTCATTCCTTAGCTCTGAAAAATGGGAGCAAAACAAGCGATTAAATATTTGTAGAAACAATGAAATCAGTTTAAATTTCATTGCAAAGAAAGGCATTATTCATAAAAAAATTTTTTTAATAAAATTGCCAAAATTAAGAACAGAAAAAAAACAGGCAGAACAAATGAATTGGTATCGTTGAAAAGATATTTTTCCTTTAAATTGTGGAATTTTTAGATGGCGGAAAAATCATTTTCGTGTAGTAAGTATGTTCTGTAATTAACCAAATAAATGTGTTATGTAATTAACCAAAATTTTGGTTAATTTCGAATTAATTAAAATTCGAAAAATAACTCCGATCTGCACAATGCCACCCTCCAAAGTATATGAGTACCAAATTTGGAAGTTCTAGGTTCAATGGTCTTCTCTGTAGAGAGCCAATAGACACATACACACAGTCGCTTTTTATTAATAGTAGAGATCAGTTTCTTGGACTCATAACAATTCAAGCTTTCAGCTTACCGAAAATTGAATAAGCTGCAAATGTTAAAAATTGGTAGTATTAATATGATGGGCGACCAGGCTGGTCGCCAAAGGCGACTAGTTTTAAATACAGAACAGAACGCCGTCCCTTACCCCCGTACCCGTGACCAGATCGGTCACTGAACGGTTTGATGGGCAAGACACGGGAATTTTATTTAAGGAAAAGAAAAAACAAGATAAACAAAAAGACGGAAATACAACTACTTTATACTTATAAAAAGCAATGTTTGTTTGCGTGTGTGTGTCTGCGATGTCCAGACAAATCTATCGCGCTTACAGCCATGAAATTTGGCATACAGGTAGTCGTAATGGTGACTGAATGCACCTCGAAGCCGGAATTTTAAATTTAATCTAGAATTTTTTTATTTAATGTTTTGTGTTGTTTTGGTTTATTTTTCGCACTCATTTCTCAATAGCATGGCTCCGAATAATTGTACGAAAAATCAAAACAGTTACACCATCGGAAAGAACAAACGATTTCTCTTCTGATGAAGTTTGTTTCGTACGTCTAACGTAATTTGCTGAATTTTGAAAAATTTTTGAAAAATAGTCACTTTTATGGTAATTTTTAATCAAGATTTCTTCACATTATCGCATCTGCCATTCTAACATCTCTATAATTTTCATTTTTTTTCCAGCTTATAACTAGAACGTTTCTGTCGGATTTAAAACAAGAACGGTTAAAATATATTTTTCGTTTTTTTTTAAATTAATTTTTCCCTGATCAGTTCAAATAGTTTTTTTTGCTAGCGAGATTTAACAACGAGAGTTTCTCCGGACGAGTAGCCGTCCTAGCGGCAGGTGACGTCATATGCTTTCATTCCCAGCATGCATTTCTACAATACGATGTGTATCTTTTGTTTTGATTTTGTTTTCAAAACTTTTTCGTGTCATTGTGGGCATTCTTTTTTCCCATTTTGTTGAAGTCCTGATTCCACGGGCAACGCCGTGCGCGTACTGCTAATATTGAAATATACAGTCGGACCTCTATTTAACGAAGTCGCTAAATCCCGAAAAAAAGTTCGTTATATGGAAAATTCGTTAAATAGAGATTCACCTTTTAAAATACTTTAAACTACACAAAACAGATTTTAAATTCATAAACACTAAATATTATTAGAAAAGTAATTAATCACACTTGTATTTTGTAAATTAATATCTATATGTTTTAAATATTTTACCCATCAAAAAAATCTGCAAGGGAAACAAGAATAAAACAAAACATTGTACGAGAATACACTGTATTTTCAATTAAAAAATAATTTTATATTAAAATTAATGAATTTTAGCATTTCATCATACGGAGGTTTGTTGATTTCTGCATCATGATCATTTCAATCTTCATCATCTTCGTCTTCATCGCAATTCATTGCTGTATTGTTTTTATTTTTCACACTGTCCACTTCAAAACTGCCTCATCCACATCTTTATAGACACATGCTTTTAAACGTTTTGAACAAGAATTCGATGAATTATAATTTTGTATCTTATCACGATTTTTTTATTATGGTTGATAAGCTGTTTGGAGGAATACCAAATTTTAAATCAGTATTCTTTTTTTTCACGCCTTTATCCACCTCATGAAGAATTAAATGTTTTTCTTTGATGCTCAAGCACTTTCGATTTGACATTCTCCAGCTTCAAGGTCATTGATCACCAAAAAAGGGGTAAAAGGAAACAATAAGTTTGAAATGTTTAGAAATATTTTGAGAAATAGGGAGAAAAAAAATATTGGATCACAAGAAAAAGTTCGTTAAATAGAGAATGCACTTCACTATTTGGAGGTTATTTTACGAAGAAATTCGCAAAATGTTCTTGGTTCTTAGAAAAAGTTCGCAAAATAGAGAAATTCGCAAAATAGAGGTTCGTTAAATAGAGAACATAAACGAAATGATTGCGCTGAATGAAATAGAACGCATCTGCTACGTGAATAAACCTTCAACCAAACTTAACTTCGCGTTATCCCGTGGAAACTCGAGCCGATAGTGATCTAGTTGCGCCGTATAGTAAAAGTGGCGGGGAAAAGAAACACTACTCAGCGGCAGAAGGAGAATAAATCACGTGACCGCTTCGGGTCGTTGCCTCCACGTAATGTCTTCATCGATCGTCAGGTGGCGGGAGCATCTATCCAACTCTTATTTTGGACGAGTTCCAGTTGGTTCAATGAAGAAAGCAACTAACGCAAATATTTTTTTTTCGAATTATTTTCCCGTCTTCACTACCGCTGTTTCATACTCAAAAAGGTACCTGAAATTTTCTTTAGTTTTTCGTTGAAGTTGCTTCCTTCGAATGCGCAAATTGGAGAGAGGGCAATAATAATAAATCTATATAAATAAAAGTGAAAATTTATAAATATTTGTACGCTACAGAATTCCACAATATTTAATACATTTTTTTTACATATTTTGCTCACAAATAAGGAAAATTTTATTTGAGGCTTCGTGACAATGAATTAAAGAGCTAAGAGTTTAATTAATTTTTATTAATTAAAGAATGTTTTTTCATAAATATATAAAATATTATTTTATCTTACGTTGGCATTCTTATTAAATAAAAATGTTGCATATATTTTAAATCATTATATTCATTTGTCTCCGAGTTGCCATTTAAATTTTACATATATTATTGTTTAAAAATTATTCACAACTTATGGAGAAAACTAGCTTCTGGCAGTTTCTAAATGTTGCCACATTTAAAGGGGAAAAAAAAACTTCTCCACTTTCTTCGTTTCCTCACTTTTGTGATGCATATTCTGCTTCTTCATTTAATTAGTTTTCTTTAAGTTATTAAAGATTTATTGCTAACATTGGGTAAAATAGAAAGTTCCCGAAACTTTTGTGTATTGATAAATTCAAGCGCGTGCGTTATTCTTTTGGAATATTTTGATGATTATCTTTTCCTTTTAAGTTAGACTGTGTACGGGTCTTTATTTTTTTTTCTCTTTACTTTACGTTTCGACAATAAATCGAACTGTTTTCTAAAATTGTTTTTCTTCGTGATATATATCGTTCGGCGCAATTGTTATTCCAACTTTAATCTTAAAAACTTGCAAACGATATTTGCGAGTTTTGTGTTTTGTATTCTTCCCGCCGACCCGTGACATGCTTTACACCCTTTGGGTGGTCGTGGGCAAAAAAACTATCAGCTACGAGTCACTCCGATCCCCTACTGCAGCTACTTCTCCCCTCGGCTTCAAAACGCGAACCCCCACCTGTTCCGGTTTCCTCTGGAGCTATTATATATATATAAAAATCTATATTCAAATCTAACTTAATTTCCAGATGTATTTATGTTTACAATATGTACAATAGAGATAGATCATTATGCAATTTTTACATTATGTACTATAATTATACATACATAGATAAATTTTTATGTTTTATGACCAATTTTTTTAAGCCGTTTGTTGAAAAATATAAATCCGACTTTCGATCGGTCAGTCGGAATGGAACTAAGCTGTAAATCGAGGACGCTCTGTAAAGTCCGTTACGATTGGAAATTTAATCGATTTTTTAAAGAAAATTCGTAGTTTCCTTTAAGAGTTTCCGAAAAGCAGGTATACACAAACCTAGTGTTAAAACAAGGCCAAGAAACAATGTTACCAAAATGAGGCAAAGCACGGCAAGAATGCAAGTCAATTTGCATCAAAGAAAAGGAACTATAAAAGGAAAACCAGTGGGGAGTGACCTCCCAGGAATTTTCTCGCATTACACGACCCAACACGCGTGGGGGGGGGGGGAATACACCATTAAGTAAAGAAAACGCACGATATTACCTTAAGATGGGGAAAACGCTTAGTACGTTCGCGCCTTTTTTTTTGAGGAGGGTGGGGGTGCGGACGAAGAAGAAAAAACAACAGAATATACAATTTCAACGCCATTTTTTAACCGATTTAAACGACAATTAGAGACAAATCTACAATTAGGGTTTCAAGACTACATACGAAATTTCATTTATCTAAGCCATTTCGTTAATATCGCCATAGATGCGATTATGCTGACCGATAGACAGTCAAGCCTGACGTATTTGGTCCCCAAATGTAATGAACCTACACTCCTGATGATAAAACTGTGTACCAAATTTTATCCATCTAGCTATTCAAGTTTTTGAGTTATAGTGTTCACAAGAACTCGGACAGACAGATAGACTTCCCTTAGACGGATTTTGTCCAAAATATGATAGAAACCTACAAATTATGTCTCAAGATTACTTGCCAAATTTCATCCCTGTAACTCTAATAGGTTTTGAGTTATCGTGTTAATAGACGGACAGACAGACATAATTCCAAAATTGTCTTTTTTGGAGGTCTAAAACGTGGAGATTCGTCAAAATCTCGAGTCCGAATTTTTTGACGATTACAATACTTTCTCTCTGTATACTTCGTATACGAGCAAGTAAAAACTGATTGGTACCAGAAAAGAGTTGTTCGGGTGGGGAGACTCAAGGTTGCCAGCGCTGCACCTGCCAGGCGAATGATTCGAATGACATACCAATCGAGATTGGAATAACCGCTGCAGGGCATGGCAGAAGAGGAGGCGATCGTCCGGCGCGTGCAGGCGCGGCAGACGATAACGAAGATGTGGGGAGGGGTGACGAAGACTGCCGTCAATTCGATGATCTTCGCTGAAACTGGTTCATGGGGTCACCAGAACAAGTCTTGGAGATTGAGTGGGGCGCGTGCCAGGCACGATTTGAGACTGCTTCAGGCTGAACTGGAGAGTGCGGTGAAAGTTACGCGGTTCATTACGCACAGGGTAAGTCCTGGCGCACACCACCGATTTTAACAGGATAATGCTGATGGGCTGGGTACTACCTGTAGATTGAGACATGCGGGATGAGAAAATTGTTCGAAACACTCTACTGGGCAGACCGTTGGACCTAGATCTACCACATTTCGTAGGTAGTTCTTTAAAAGACATGGGGATAGATTTGGCATTCGGGATGTTGTTAGCAAATCTTAATAAAAATAAAAGTCGTTGTGGGTATGTTCCAAATCTCTTCCTAAACTACTATACTGAATTCAACCAAACTTTGCGCATTTATTATTTAAGACAAGGGTTAGATTATTGTTAACTTTTCGAAGCCTAAAAGTTAATTAAACAGTCAGTTAATTAGAAATTAACCGAAACCGCTTTTCGGCTGTTAGTTCGAAGCAAATTATCTCCCAAAAAATATTTTTATACCATCTTTAAGTTCAAAATTTTAACGTTTTAATGATGCCAATGCCAAACTATCTGTGAAACTTTCCCTTCAATTTGTATTAATTTTTCAAAATTTAATAAATTGTTAATTACCTGCAGACGATTTTGAAATAACGCAAATTTATAGCTACTCCGTTGCTGGGCAAAGGTTGGACTTTAAACTAATTTACCTTTATTTCTGAAATTTTTGCTTATTTTTATAAATATATTTTATATAAGAAGAGAGTCAACTGTCAACTTTTAAAAGCCCTAAATCTTATTAAAATATCAGTTAATTGGAAATTAAGCAAGATTTTGGCATTTTCCGTGATATTTTTCGAAAATAGGTATTATGTCACGAAAACTATATTTACACATAATAAAAGTTTTAAAAATTAGCTTCTCATAACACATCTTTCATTTCCATTAAATTTGTTGCCCTCATTTTAATAATTTTTCAAAAATTAAATTTTGTATAAAATTTACAATTTATAACTTTTTTTATTAGTGAAGAACAAGAATACATAAGAACTGTTGCTAGATCACATTAGAAGAATTTTGAATGAAGACAAATTTTATTATTTTTTTATTCATATTTGTTTTAACGCTTTTTCTTAATGAAAAATTTACAAAGTAATTAATTGTCTCAAAACATTCGTTAAAATCTTTCTAACACTGCAAGATTTATGAACAAAATTTGAAGTGCCTATGCAATAAATATTAATAACTTATGGAGAAAATGAGCTATCGGCGGGTTTTAAAAATCGTCTGGTTCAATTGATACTCTCATTTTAATTAAAAAAACGTTTCAGACGATAAAAGAATTTTCGGTATTGTAATTTTCTGTACAAAAGTATTTTTTTACAACAAAAATATTAGATAAAAAAGTATTGTAATCCCGAGGAACGCCGGGCATAACAGCTAGAAGTTTCAATATAAGTTCCGTGCAATAGAGCTGTTGACCAAAGCCTGTTTTCAAGAAAAATATGTATATTATTAACAAAAATAAGTTTATCCTGATCGACTTTTTTTATTGATTTTCATTCGTGAAATTTGTTTCATTTGTACACTATACTTTGCAAGCAATTTGATCGTATATGGTACTGTAATAAATGATGCAAACACATTTATTTATCTTGAATTTATCAAACATTTTAAATGAAAATCTGCATAGGAAAAAGAATAACAATAAATAAATAAAAACAGTTCAGACCCAGCGGATTTTTTTTTTCGTATGGACAAGTTTCCTGTTTTGTTTATTTGCATTAGAAACCTGTACTTCAGCTTTGAAGATTCCATTGACTTAGCATTACACCGGAATTACGTAGTTGCCGTATTTTAATATAAATAAACAAAACAGAAAACTCGTCCATACTAACACAATACAGCAAGTTTTGTGCATGATGGTACAAGATTGATTTTGTGTGCTTATAGTATAGTGAAGAAAATACAATAAGGATTTTGGTTGCCTTATTTTGGGTCCAAAATTTTATGCACATTTACAATTCTAATGATAAATCTATATGCTTATTTTTATCCGTCTAGTATTTGAGTTATCGTGTTCACCTGAACATGGACTGACGAGCAAACTGACTTCCCATCGACGGATTTTATCAAAAATTTGACAGAAATTGTTTGCCGCACATGAAATTTCATGCCTGTACTTCGTCGCGCTTTTGACTCATCTTGTTCACAAACAGACAGACAGACATGTGTGTCTCTGACGTCTGAAAGGTGAAGATTCATTAAAATCTCGAGATGGGAATTTTTGGACGACGAACAGACGTGTGTGTTTCTGACGTCTGAAAGGTGGAGATTCATTAAAATCTCTAGATGGGAATTTTCTGCAATAAATATCCCTCATTGGCATCCGTCGCTATCACAGACGTCTACAAACACGTCCGCGACAACGATGGACTGTTCTTGGCGAATTATTCCTTAAACATCGATAGATTATCGATAGTATCGAAGCCAAGTCGGTAATATTGGGTTTTCGGTACTATCTACTGAAACAATCGATAGTATCGATTTTCTCAAAACTATCGACAGTTTTTACGGGTAATACTATCGATAGGAGCATTTTCAGTCAATAGTCTTAAAACTATCGATTGTTTCAAAACTATCAATTGTTAGTTTATAATCTATCGACTGGTAGAACACCTATCGATAGTATCGCTGGAGAGAAAACTATCGATACTATCTATTGTTCAGTCGATAATCTAGGAAAACTATCGATTTTTCAGTCGATAATCTGGGAAAACTATCGATTGTTCAGTCGATAATCTGAAAACTATCGATTGCACGATCGATAGTTGAACTATGGATGTTTAAAGAACACTAGTCTGCAATGAATTGCTACCATGTCGTTTGCTTACAACTCAAATGTACGAACCAGGCCTATATAGTCAAGACTAGGATTCTAATGTCTTCAAAAGTGTGTGGCTTACATCTAAAGATTTCCATAATAATACTGAGATATTTGTAAACAATATATAAAAATCATTTTATGTAATCAATATCATCAATCTAATCAAAGTTATTTAGTACTTAAATGAAGTCACAGAAATATAATCTACTTTTAAAAGAAATTAATAATAGGCATGTACATATACGAAAAAAGTGATGTAGAAATATAATGGCAACGCTATAGTTTGTTTGTTTCGTGAACGTCGCCTGGGAACGAGAGGAAAAAATGCTTTTGGAATTCGATTTTGTTAACTTGAGTAGTTTTATTGTAAACAGAGTGTGAATAGGCTTTTCCTTTAAAAAAAAATCTGTTTGTTGTATAATTCACTACTAATAATAAAGGAGAATGTGTGTGTGTGTTGGCGCTCTACAGGGCATACAACTGGACCTAAAGCTACGAAATTTGGCACAAACGTACTTTGGAGGATGGGAATGTGCATCCCGGAGCCCTACTTAGAAATTTTACTTAATTAAAAATTAAGCAAAATTTTTGCGTTTTTCCTTAATAACTTCCGAAAATATTACAGCACAAAAATAATTTTTACGCCATATGAAAGTGCAAAAAATTACCTTTTCAGTGATATTAATCAAGTTGCCATACGATTTTTTCTCTAATTTTAATAAATTTTTTAAAACTATTTTGGACATAAATTACAACAATACTTTTCATTATTGTAACGCAATTCAGACCGTTTTCGTTGTTTAAACAAACATTTATTTGAGTGTTTCTCTATCATTGTCGAAAGCTAAGGTAATATCTTAATGTTTAATGCTATGTTTTAATCAGCGTATTTTCTTTGAGCTAAAATGCGGCTGGAAGTAAATTGTGCTGAGCCATTTTAAAATTAAAATCAAATGCATAATGATTTTTGCAGGAGGAATAAGAGTGAAGTCGATGCCGACAATGTGCAATTTGATGTTATATGACACAGACCGTCACTCGACTCTATTAGGGATGTTCAAGCAGACAACGAACAGAACAGGTGCAAAGCTACTGAAAGAACAAGGGTTAAATGTCTATCACAATTTGAAATTTAAAATGTTTAAGGGAACCATGAATATCAAATAATGCATAAGAGATTCAATTGTAATTATATTCCCGGCCAACAAGCTGGTCACCGAAGGCGGCTAGTTCAGAATAAATGTGTTGTTCGGGAAGGAAAGTGTCGTCCTTCTTAATTTAATGTTTGAAATACAGAACAACAGAAATAATCGTGATTCTGGTATAATAAAACTCTTGGAAGAAGACAACAATTTTTCCACCCGCTTATGAAAATTAGTGTTCCTTAAATATCGATAGACTATCGATACTATCAAAGCCAAGTCGATAGTATGGGACTTTCGGAAGTATTGACTAAAACAATCGATAGTATCGACTTTCTCAAAACTTTCGATACTATCGATAGTTTTCTCCCAGGCAATACTATCGATAGGCGCATATTCAGTCGATAGTTTTAGAACTATCGATATAATCGATAATTTCTAAACTATCGACTGGAAGAACACCTATCGATGGTATCGCCGGGGAGAAAACTATCGATAGTTTAGGAAAACCATCGGCTGTACTATCGATAGTTGAACTATTGATGTTTAAGGAACATTAATGAAAATGTAAGGTACGTCAAGATGACATCGGAATTGTTTTTAAAAATTATTATGACATTAAATTTTATGACATTAAAAAAAGAAGACTTCTCCACTTTCTTCTTTTCCTCACTTTTTAGTTGCACGTGAGCCAATAGTTTTCTGCTTCTTTATTTAATTAATTTTTTTTGAGCTATCAAAGATTGACTGGCAACGTTGTGCAAAATAAAAGCTTCCAGAAGCTTCTGAGTGATGTATCAATTTAAGCGCGTGCTTTATTTCTCGGGAATATTTTCATAATTGATTATTTGTTTCAAGCTAGACGGTGAGCCTTTTCTCGGTTATCTCTTTATTTTACAATTTGACAATAAATCAAATTGTTTCCTAAAATCAATTTTCTTCGCGACGATATTTAAATATTTGTTTACAATAAATTTGGCTTTGAAAAAAAATGTTTTTCGTTTTTGATCATTTTCAACGCTTTCACTTTCGAAATCCGACGCGTGGAACTGACAAAAACCCAGTAAAAATGACAACGTCATTCATCGGGGAACTTCCAACAAAACTATCACCTGGGTTTTCATAGGCTACATTTGAAACCAGTGGCAGTGTTTTCTCGCCTTTCAGCATAAGTTAAATTAACCTTTTCTAATTCATTTTCAATGATTTAATTATTAGTTAATAAAGAATGAGATTATTTTGCCTTGATGTGGAGAAGTTTTAACAAAGAAATTGTAGCTAGGCAACGACTAATTTTCTTGTAATTAAATCATTCAATTAAAATTTTTAATAAAATTAATTAAAATTTAGTACCTGCTTAGTTACAAGTTCTTTAAAAATATTTTATTAAAAAACTGAACTTTAAAATAAATTTTCATAATTATATTTTCTGCATTCATGAAAATGTAAGGTTTGGATTTATGAAAAATCATGAAAATAAGGTTTTTTAAGGAAAATGCAAGGTGAATAAATATGCATCCAGAAATGCTACGTTCTTTTTTATTTACAAAAAAGCGCAATATTTTTAACTATTTTTATTTATCAATAATTAGCCTTTTTATAAAAAATTTGTATTTAAATTTTAAGCTGACGAAAAAATTTTCCGCGGTGGAAAAATTTTTCAAACACCGCTTCTAGTATCGCCGTTACTGTATTTCCGACTAGGGATGGGAAAAATTTACCGGTTTGAAGCGAAAACTGGTTGTTAAGTTTCGATTAACCGGATTTTTTCGTATATTTTTTGTCCCGGTTATAACCGGATTTTTTTTAAACCCAATAACCACATACAAAAACCGGATAGGAAGACAGGCTCGATTTTAGGTTCGATTAGACTAAAATTTACCAAGTCATGAAGCTTTGAATTTTATCATCTTAGGCCAATCAAAAACAGCGGCTCCCTCGAGTCGTCTGTTGGTTGGCGGATTACTGAATGGCTCTTTATGAACGAACAAATATTGGCCAATGGATTGATTTCCTGCAAAAATAATACCAATAAAAAATTTTGCCCACAAACTGCGTCTATTTTTTATTAAAAAAACCGAAAACCGGTTATTTTGAGCGGTTATAACCGCCAAGTTACACTCGAATAACCGAAAACTGGTTATTTTGAGCGGTTATAACCGCCAAGTTACACTCGAATAACCAAAAACCGGTTATTTTGAGCGGTTATAACCGCCAGGTTGCACTCGAATAAACGAAAAACGGTTATTTTGAGCGGTTATAACCGTCAGGTTACACTCGAATAACCGAAAACCGGTTATTTTCGCAATAACCGACATCCCTATTTCCGACAGCAGCGTCTTCTCTCCACAATCTGTGAAGCGGAAAGAACAGACTTTGCTACTGCGCGTGCGCAGGAGCTGAAATCTGTACTGATTAAAAACACTTAGGGAAGTTTTTTCGTTCATGGTCGTTTCTCCTAAAGATTAAAAGTTATTAAAGAAATTGTATTAGATCGCAGATGAATTTAGATATTGCGTACAAAAATAAATAAACTACTGATACTACTGATTACAGACTGAAAAAAATTAAGGGTACTGAAATTCCACAGTGCCTATATACGAGCAGCCATTGCTTATTCGATGAATAAACTTTTTATGAAGTATCTTCTTCAGGGAAAAAAATTTCAGCACAAAAAGCGCCTCAGAGTGAAAAAAAAATCCAGAGAGTACCCCCGCACTCAAAATCCCCCTTGGAAAAACATCAACTCAGCGGATCGCACGTCTCGAGGTTTATGTAACACGTGCAGTTGGAAAATATATCACTCTTCCAATTTTTCACAGCGAATGGTCTCTTTCAACAAACACCGTCCCCCCCTCAACCCCGGAGATAGAGCACGATTTCTGAAGATGAAGAGGGTGTGAGAAGTATTGAACTTTTCACGCACTCCCCCGAGGGGGAACGAATGCCGGGAGTGTTTCCTCTGGATGGAGTTCGACTCAAAATAGAAAAGCAAACAAAACTGGCACAGCTCAAGAATTCCGTTCGGAAATGCCTACAGGATTATCTATGGATCGTCCTTCTCAATTTAATGCAAATTTTTATTCTCTTCAACACAGTAATGATAATCAATACTGTTACAAACATGTGAAGTCACTTTCCTGCCTCGCTAGTCTTAAAGTTGGGAAGAGAGTTTTACAGGGGTCAGCATGGAATGACCGGCAGCGGCCATGTATGGACCCCTGACCTAGACAACGAACTTGGCGACAAATTTGGCGACCGTGGCCACAAATCGAAGATTCCAGAAAATGCGATCCTTTTCTCGATGTTTCTAGAGAGGAGATATGCTTGAATGTACTACATAATTTCATGTGACGTCACGGCCTATCGGGGTGAGCATAAAAGGACCGCTCTTGGTCCACAGGTGTTGTGTTGATCGACTGGAACGACTTGGCGACAAATTTGGCGACCTTGGAGACAAATAGACTATTCCAGAAAATGCAACCCTTTTCTCGACATCTCTATCAGAAAGGGAATACGCTTGAATATACGAGAAAACTACATGTGACGTCATGGCCTGTCGGAGAGAGTATGTAAGGACCGCGCCTGGATCAGAGGGAGTGTGTTGATCCATTGGGAACGACTTTAGAGTTTCGCCTACAGTGCGAGCTGCACAGCTTGTGAGCTGAGCGCTAATGAAAGTGCTGTTACTGTCATTACCAGTGAATTGCTGACTGTTTGTATTGCTAAATCTGAAAGTGCTGCTACTGTTATTATTTGTGAATTGTTGTCTGTTGCATAGCTAATCTGTTTAAGATCTATTGTTCCTGCTACTTGTGCTACGTGTTTTCCTGAATATTTGGGAATAAACCTTCATTCTCCATTATCCTGTGTGTTGGTCTGTTTCGCCACACACCCACAGAACGATTTTTGTTACAATACTGTCCTTGCGTACTTTAGCTCTGACTGCCGCTTAGTATGATTGTGACAGAAATCACAACACAAAAAGAGATTCGAACCCCTAATCCTAAACTTCGTGGCATGATAATGTTTTAGGCTTCGTCTGTCTGGCTTGACTGCATCAGCCCTTGCATTTTGTGCGTAACGTATCTCGCAATTTACGGAAAGAATGCCAACCTTAAAGGCATCGCCATGTTAAAAAGACATCCAGTGTTTATGAAATGTTGATAAAGCTTTGGTTAGTAATAAATCGAAAAACCTAATATATAGTTTAGTCGCACGATAACTATGAAAATATTCTGATTGTTTTTTCACAATTCTGTTGCACTCGGTTAAATGAAGAAAAAGCATTGTTACGAAATTTTGCTTGAACTAGTTTTTGAAAATTTGGTAAAATTAATGAAAACATTGCACGGAAATCAAATTGGTTTCATCGAAAAACTAATTTTTTTTTTAATATTAAAGTAGTGTAAAAAACAGTTTTTGTGCGATAATAATGCAACAAGCTAGATAGATGAAATTGGTATATAGTTTTACTGTCACAGTTGTATCACAGTTGAACCAAATCAATCCAATGGTAGACTGCCCGTCTGTTCGTGACTATTTAAACGCAGTTACTGAAAAATGCCACAAGCTACACAAATGAAATTCGGCACATGGTCTTCGCAACAAAATTGTCACACTTAGGGCTCAATCGGTGCAAGAAAAGATGCAAACTGCATACCCACTATTCTCCATTACAGTGAAACTTCGATTAACCATCAGTTTCTGTAATCCGTCATCGTTTGGAAAAGAAAGGTTTCCAGTATTACAATACATTTCTATACTTTACCTACTTTTACACTGAAGCTCATATTGATCGTTTTGTAAAATTAAATACAATATTATTACAAACATGGAAAGTCGCTTCCCAGCAATGCGAGTCTTATGGTTGGGAAGAGAGTTTTACAGGGGTAAGTATGAGATACGGGCAGCAGCCACGTGTGGACCCCTGACCTTGGCGACAAACTTGGCGACCATCTTGGCGACGAAATATGGGATCTCAAAGGTGCTGGAATCTTCTCGACATCTCTATTAGGAGAGGAGATACGTTTGAATGTACTAGATGATTCCATGTGACGTCACGGCCTGCCTTGCTAAATATCAAAGTGCTGAACTGTTATTACCTGTGAATTGCTGTCTGTTTACATTGGTAATCTGTGCAAGAGCTATTGTTTCCTGTATCCGTGCTACGTGTTTTCCCGCATATTTGTGAATAAACCTTCATTCTCCATTATCCTGCGTGTTGGATTGCCTACACCATACACCCACAAAAAGACTTTTGCAACAATATGTATACATCATACCCTTTTAAAGGATAATTTTTTTCATTTTCGTCTCAAGCCAAAAGTGGAATCACTTTGCCATGCATGTATATTAACATATTTCTATTCTCCGTCTATTCCGTTATCTATCTGAGCTCTATTATATCTATCTGAGCTCTGGTTCGGACGGTGACTGGTTAATCTACTGTCTTACCGCCACGAGATACTAGACATCCCGGTGGTGGTCGTTATGGAAACGGGATATTCCACTGCATTTGGGCGGGTGAAGAAAAGGGCTTAATTTCGTTTGGCACAGATAGAACTGGTGGAAGTCTTATTTCGCTTTGTACTTCGGTCGAAAACGAATTCTCGCCTAACGAAGAGCGATTAGTTTGCCAAATGTTGTGGCTAATTTTATATCCGTTTCCCTCCTTTCTGCGACTCGTTTACTTGAGGGAACCCTGATCAGGGATTTTCTCGTGGCGGGAGGATAGTAAAATCGCCTAGGCTAGGAAAATTGGCTATTTATATATGCTTAGACAATTTTCTTTTCCTAATTGTTTAGCCTAGACGCGCAAGAAATCTTCTTTGCTTAGAAGATCGCACGTTTGTCTTTGCGTAGGGATGTATGACTTTCTTTACCTAGGCGTGCATGGATTTTTCTTTGCTTAGAGGTGCTTAAATTCTTCTTTGCTTTAGGAACGCTTGAATTCTTCTTTGTCTAGAAGACCGCAAATTTTTCTTTGCGTAGGGATGCATGACTCTTTCTTTACCTAGGAGTACATGAATTTTTCTTTACTTAGAAGGTGCTTAAATTCGTCTTTGCTTCTTGTATGAGGCAACCCTGTTCAGTCCCGGTGCACACCAGCCGATTTGTGTCGTTGAGCAGTGAAATATAACAATAGCAACCCACCTTCCCCCTTTGTGTCCCTACAGGGGGAATGAGGGTTACTATTGTTATTGTTATAGCTTCAACGACACGAATCGACTAGTGTGCACCGGACCTCAGGGTTTTTCTCCTGGCGGTAGGATAGTAAGGCCCGGTACACACTAGCCGATTCGTGTCGTTGAAGCTATAAAAATAACAATAGTCACCCCATTCACCCTGTGTGTCTCCAGAGGGGGCATGGGGGTTACTGTTGTCATTTTTATAGCTTCAACGACACGAATCGGCTGGTGTGCACCGGGCCTAAGTTCTGCTGTAGTGCGAAGCCCCAGACGCGCCATATTATCCTAGCATACGAGAGAGTTGAGGGGAGGAATTGCTGCTAGTTTCTCCTGCCGAGATGGGGTCGTTGGGGAAAAGTTTAAGAAGCCCTGCTGGAGGGAATCAATCCCTCATCCAAATCGACCCCCTCTCCCCCGCTTCAGCCCATTAGTGCGATGGGTGGGCCTCCCGAAGCTTAATCCGTCCCTGTGAGGGTGACTAATCTAAAAGAAAAACGGAAACATCACGAGATTCGGGGGCACTCTTTAACTCCCTCAAAGCGCGTCTCCTTCACCCCCTCTCGTAATCCTCTCATCGAGTTCCGGAGAGGAGTTCCCGTCCACCCTGTTGCCAGGAAACCATTCCGAGAAAAGAATCCGACGTGCGATCATTTAATCACGCAGCTTTTGACAGTGTTTGTATTGGTCCGGAAATATCTATATCGTGAGTTCTGCAGTACCAAAAGTGTGGTGTCTGAGTTATCTGTTTGAGAAATCCTCAACCTCTGAAGACATGAAAATGAAGACGAAAACTTCGGCCTATTTCGTGCTAAAGAACCAGACGAATATTAGTTGCATTGTGTCAACTTTTCAGGCGAGTATAAAAAACTGAAAAGAAAGTTCCCTTTTGAGGATTGATGCTCTTATAATCCTAGTAAAGTATCAAATTGGGATTTTTAACAGACATACGTTGATGTCAGTTGGTTCCCTTTTGAGGATTGGTGCTCTTATAATCCTAGTAAAGTATGAAATAAGGATTTTTAACAGACACACGTTGAAGTCATTTAGTTCCCTAATGAGGATTGACGCTCTTGTAATCCTAGTAAAGTATGAAATAGGGATTTTTAACAGACACACGTTGAAGTCAGTTGGTTCCCTAATGAGGATTGATGCTCTTTTAATCCTAGTAAAGTATGAAATTAGGATTTTTAACAGACATACGTTGATGTCAGGGCCGGATTTATACATTTCTAGACCCTAGGTCAAAGCACTTAATTCTACGCCCTCTCTCCTCATGCGCACACCGCAACTCTAGAGATAGGCAAAGTAAATATGTCGCCAATTTATTTCATCTGTATGGATCTGCTTAAAAAACAATATTTTGTACTGTTTCTCCAAAACAGTTCTGAAACTTATAAATATTTTGATGTAATTTCTTTCATATTTGCGCTCTCCGATTGTTGCGCCCCAGGCCATGGCCTAGGTTGGCCTTATGGGAAATCTGGCCCTGGTCAGTTGATGCAAAGTCAGATTCCGCATGAATCCTCGTCACGGCACCAATTTTAAATGGTAAGATAACCCTAGAGGTTGTAGGCATCAGGGGCATAGGGTGGCGTTAATGCAAAACTGCCTGAAAATCGCCATTTTCGTTCGTCTGCATCTGGGGAAGAGAATTAACAGACGACGCAGCTCAGGTTCTTGCCACGCAACTCGATATCTCCCCCTCACACATCAGCAATATCAGATGAACGCAAAATTGCTCCGCGCTTCCAGTTTCGGATAAAATGTATCGCCGGGAAAAACACGGCTCCGCTTCGGAACGACGCGTTGCCATGGTTACCTCCCAAGATGTCTTCGGGCGATATCATCTTCATCCCAACAAAAGAACGCGGCCCATAATAACGATTGCGTTTTCTTAAAACAAAGCCGCCCGAATGAAATCGATAGGGGGTGCACGGAGCAGCTGGGGTGTAACGGAAATAGAAACGGAGGTGGGGTGGAGGAGGGGACATCGCGTATGATTGATAGAGTCGTATTCATAAGCATAACACTTTCCCTTATTCCAGCGTTTTACTCTATTATGAACGGAGGGAGGGGGTTGTCTTCACAGTGACGATTTTTATTTTTAGAAGCAGAGCCTTCCTTAGAAGGTGCGGACCAAATCGGAAACAATATTATTCATCATTTTTTTTATAAATTTTTTAAAGGATTCAAGGTTTTAGAGTTAAGAACAAACTAGCACTGAGTGTCACCCCTTGTCTTTCCCGTATGATTATACATTATGGCGTGTTTGTGGCTTCTATGAACAGTGAAATATACCGAATATGCATTTTGGACACTTTTCTTTCTTCCTATATAAACCGCAATTTGATACAGACCTACAATTTTGGAGACAAGACTACATGCCAAATTTAATATTCTCCATCTTGTTGCGTTTTTGATGTATAACGCTCGCACATCCACAAATAGGCAAACCGTCAACCGTTCGACGAATTTGGTCTAAGATTCATACAGATCTATAAAATTCTGATTAGAAAAACATGGCGCATTTTATACATTATGGCGCGTTTGGGGCTTCCATGAACAGTGAAAAATACCGAATATACATTTTGGACACTTTTATTTCTTCCTATATAAACCGCAATTTGATACAGACCTACAACTTTGGAGACAAGATTACATACTAAATTTAATATTCTCCATCTTGTTTGCGTTTATGATGTATAACGTTCGCATATCCACAAATAGGCGGATCGTAAACCGTTTGACGAATTTGGTCTAAAATTGATACAGATCTATAAAATTCTGATTAAAAAAAACTACAAGCTAAATTTCATTCTCATTGCGTTTTTAAGTGATCATAGTCACGTGACCGCGGACTGACAGACAGACTTTTCGAGATTTGACAGAAATTTATTTATTTAAAGAAAAGCACACTAAAGAGAAAACTCCATTTACAGAGTGCTATAAACAACAAACACATAACGAACAAAAGCCACAACGAGTAAATAAAAATAAACTGTTCTAGAAAATAAAAAAGTAGAACACAGAGAATACACAAAATCATAAAAGTTTTGCAAATGAATATATAATTAAAAGCGAAAACACATAATCACAAAAACATTAAAACACACTATGATTCTAAAAGTCGTATTTTTAAAAAAAAATTAAAACGCTATTTCCAAAAGGCAAGGGTTAAAAAGTCAAAACACACAAGCATGGAATCCTCTAAAAACACACCAGGAGTTTAAAAGTTTAAAGACGAAAATACACACTTGAGCTAAAAAATAAATTGCAACACCTAAGATAAAAATAAATTGCAACACGGCGCCAAAAACAGAGTACAAAAATTGAAACCTATGTAAATAAATGGATACATAAGAACACGGAAAATCAAAACCCATAAAAATCTAAAAAGACAAAATGAAACACATCATGTATTTAAAAGCTGTAAATATTTCGATTTGAAAGCACCAAGAGACATATTAAAAATGTCAAGTTCATCAGAGAACTTGTTAAAAATTTTATAAAACCTATATAACGAGAACATGTTAATATAATTAAATTTTGAATATACATTTGGAAATAAACTTTGGTTCCTCAAAAGTCTGGCGGGCACAGCGAAATCTATAGAGCTCAGTATATCAATACAATCGATCGAACCATTAATAACTTTGTAAAAGTCGAAATCTACAAATATGTATCATGACCACGCACCAAATTCCATCCACCTAGCTAATTCCGGGTTTCTTTTTCTTTTTTTGTTTTCATGTTCACAACCTGCAGCTCTACACACAGGTAGACATAATTACAAAAATGTGTTGTTTTTTTTACTCGGGGAGTTTCAAAACCTCTACACTTATCCAAATCTAGAGGTCCAATTTTTTGACAATCCCAGTTGTATACTTTGTTTACAAGAACGTTATAAAAAAGGGAGCTTATTCGTGTTTAGTGCAAACAAAGAAAGCGTCAAAAGTGACTGGTTAATGAGAAATGTTAGATTTCATACAGCGGAAATGAATACCAAGAATAATGTGGGAAATAAAATGGTATCACTGCAAATGTATGGCATTCAAGGATTCTATAGAGCTCTCAGACAAGGCATTGTTTTATTGTAATATTTCACCCACTTTCCAAAAGCATTCGATAGAATACCCAGACATTATACGTATAAGATGATATACTTTTCTTCAGTGAATAGCGAAGAAAAAAAAGGATATACCAGTTGAAACATACGGAATTTTTCTATATAAAGAGAAAAATATCAGTTCCAAATAAAAGCTAGACTACAATTGCATTCTGACTGTCAGACGCACCGTATAGCCCAAGGAAGTGAAATCAAAGTCGACTCTAATATCAAAACCAAATTCGCATTACATGTTTGACATAGGCATTCTATGGAACACCGAAATTTCATATAACGCTGGCAAAATATTCTCCTTCTCTCCGAATTCAGTTGGCCGTTTCCTCTCATTCAAAATTAGTAGCCCTATTTAAAGAGAAAAAAAGGAATCAATTTTTCATTTATTTCGAAATGCCTTGAGACATCAACAACTAAACTGATTGGTCTTTTATCGCATATCAAGTCTTATAATTAAATTTACTGGTGATGAGTTATGTCTTTGACACCAAGTACAAATCAGGAAGTATTGCCTGAAAGGTTGACAGTTTCTTTCTGGATATTTTCTGACGTATGAGCTGAGAAACAGTATTTCTATCAATTTTCATTGCTTCAATTTCTTCCTCGAATGCGAAGTATGCACAGTGGCGAAGGACCGGGGGGGTAATGTCTCGCAAGATTTACGAGGCGACATGGAGTCAAAACATTACGCGTTTTACTTCCCTGAATGCGAAGTATGACAGTGGCGTAGCGACCGGGAGGCAGGGGGGGTAATGCCCTAGTGCAAGATTTACGAGGCGAATGGAGTCAAACATTACTGCGTTTTTACTCGAATGCTAAGTATGCACAGTGGCGTAGCGACCGGGAGGCAAGGGGTATTAATCCGCGTTAGATTTAGGGGTCGCTATTGAGTCAAAACATTACTGAATTTGTAATATTTTTAAAGCAATATATAATGAGAGGGCTTGAAAATAAATCATGCCCCGAATCATTTACGCCTGCTAGGGCCACTGGTGACGACGAGGGTAAAAAATCATATATGCGTTCCGCGCCACTTACCGTCGCTACGCCACTGAGTATAAAGACGAAGTGTAGGTGATTGTCCAAAATTCCCATCTCGGACGTTGTGTAATTCCAAGCTGCTTTCACTCGAAGAGTCCAAAACCTAACTTCTGGAATTACGTCTGTCTGTCGGTCAGTGCGTACATCGATCACAATCACAAACGCCACGAAGAGGTAGGCATTGGCGAAACTGTAATCAAAAACATGTAACCATCGAAACATGTACAACATCAATCAGTTCTATAGACTAAAAACGCACAAAATGTGCGGTGCATATGCTAACAGATGCAGCGGGAACAGTTTGCTGCTCACAGGCAGATATTTAGGCCTGACGATAAAGATCAGTGGCAGCAAAAGTATATAAATGACCGGCGGGTTGCTTGTTTTTCTCCAATCCAACCAAAAATCGCTTATGCTGAATTTTAATGAATTTGAAAGAGGGTTCCAGGTCTGGAAAACCTGATTACACCGGGAAGATCCGTCGTCTGTGGGTCTGCTGTAATGCTAACCATGAATAACGTCCCTCCCCGCTGGTGTGGTGTGAGGAAGTTTGAGAGAGGGGGGGGGGGCTGCCCGCGTCGTCCTCGTTATCCTACCAAGGTTCAAATGACGAGGTTGGTCCCAAATAGCTCGTCTTGCTTCGAAACGGAAGACATCCTTTCTAAGACCGTGGTAAGTATACTTACCACCAAACTTTATCAATTTTAAGGCTGACGGGTTTTCGCAAAATGTTTCTATGAAACACAAACCTAGGTTTCGATTTCTGTTCTTGAACCATAATGAAGTGACTGACTGCTAATTATTAATTAACAAAAAATAATGATAACTAACAAGCCAAATGAATATCTTTCTACAAATAACCCCAATCCCAAAAGTAATTTTATTATACCAATTATTAGAAAAAAGGCCCTATAATAAGTTAATATAACTTAAACTAAATTTAGTTGCATTAGTTAGCACACAGCCCAAGATCTTACACTGTCTGAGCAGGCGGCCGCCGGGATAGGATGTAGATAAGAATGATCCAGAATACAAACGAAGAGATACTGCAACATCCGTAAACACTGCATGCAAAAAAATAGGGAACATAAGAATATAATTTGTGATACAATTTCTTTAAATATGCCGGTAATGAATCAGATGCGAAGAAATGTCCGAATATTGTTAAGAATCATTTAAGGCGATATTTGCTATAACTGTGTATGATAAAGTCAAGTTATATATAGGGTGAGATGAATTACGACGAAATTTTATTGAACAAGCATACTCGAATTCGAGAGGGATAGTAAAAGGAGTGGGGACATGCCACCACTGTTCAAAGCATTATATTTAGCCAACATACAGACTCCAGAACAAAGTGTGTGTTTTGCTTGTGGCCTTTTGTGAGGAGTGGCACGGCACCTCGCCGCACCAAGGAGTATCGAAGTGATTCAAAACCCATCAAGATGACTCGTTCTTCATCTAAGCGTCGATATCTTACGGGCGCTCCACGCTACGCAAATTCGACCGCTTCCAAGCCAAAAACAAGTCGCCAATGTGAAAAGCCGGTCAGAATTGGAGCGGAAGGTAGACACCAACCTTTCCCTCCCACTATCCATCGCTCCAGTCGAACGCATGTTTACATAAATAAACACTGTGGGTACATGGTGTGGTGGAAGAGACTGGGGTCGGTCAAACAGGAAATCGGAGACAGATTGTCAAAATCAGTGATCAGGATGAATATTCCGTTGCGTGGAGTTACGAATACGTACCAGTTAACATAATCTTGTGTCCGGAAAAATGCTATATATGGGTATGATTATTGTGTGTGTGTAGGGTTGTAATGTGGTGTGTGGTGATGATGATTATTGATGTGATGAATGTACGGTTGATGTGTGATGATATGTGATTATTGTTATATTGTTGTATATTAATTTTACTTTCTAAATAATCTTAACGACACCTCATTTTAAATACTTTCTTTCATCTGAATAACGACTACAACTTCTTTTCAAATCACGAGTTTTAAAGGGGAAATTCCTTTCACGACACTTAAAGCTGCAGCATTCATTTCTGCCCTTTTCACGCCAGCATGTAGACAATAACAAAACGCGCCGCTAGGGGCGTAAACTCTCGAATACTGGTCATGGAGCCGCTAAAAAATTGTAACTTTACCTATGAAGAAACGAAATGTCTCTGAATAAAAGAAGATTTAAGCAAAACTGTCTCTTCCATGATCAAAATGGACTGTCATTTCATCTTTTTTAAAGCCTGATCTTATATATATATATATTTAAACCATTAAAACTCAAAATAACATTTTCATCATATACAACTATTAAAACCCCCTCATTTATATATATATATATATAATAACGCTAGGTACGTGGCATGAAAAAGAAATTAATTTTCTCTTTTGCAAATGGAGAACGATCGGTTTGTTTACAAAACAAAACGATGTCTCCTCCATGTTAGGCAGCATAACTTCAAGCCTGTTACTCTATTCGTTCTGGTTAAGTAACTTTTTTCTTGAAACAAACTTGTGTTTCAGATGAGAATTCCCTATTCTTACAATATGATGGAACTTTGGATGAATCAGTTAGAAATGAAGCATTTGGGCTTAGGCGATCAGCAGAACGTTGAGACCAACTCAAATAGTTTAAGTCAGTGAAGATGAAATAATTTCAAATCAGTTCACAAATTCATCGCGAGAATTTATTATGGACCAGTTATAATACATTATCTACTTTTTTTTTGTTATGGCACACCACCTGGCGTTTTTTTCCTTGGAGCGTTGAATAGTGCTCAAAAGTCTTTCTGTGGGTGTATGGTGTAAACAGTCAACACGCAGGTAATAAAGAAAAATGTTTACTTACAAATATCAGGAAACACGTAGCACAGGTTCAGGAAACAATAGATCTTGCACAGATTAGCAACGTAAACAGAGCCACCACAGGTAATAACAGTTCAAGACTTTGATATTTAGCAACACAAACAGTCAGCAAAATAACTAATAACCAATAACAGCACTTTCAATAGCGCTCAGCTCACCGGCTTCCTAGCTCGCACTGCAGACGAAACTCTAAAGACGTCTCCCAGTGGATCAACACTACTCTCTCTGATCCAGGCGCGGTCCTTATATACCGGACAGGCCGTGACGTCACATGGAGTTTTCTCGTGTATTCAAGCGTATTCCCTTTCCTAATAGAAATATCGAGAAAAGGGTTGCATTTTCTGGAATCATCTATTTGTCGCCAAGTCGCCAAAATGGTCGCCAAGGTCAGGGATCCCGGAACAGCCGCTGCCCGTCAATACATGCTTAACCTTGTAAAACTCTCTTCCCAACCATAGGACTAACATTGCTGGGAAGCGACTTTCCATGTTCGTAACAATAGCCAATTTGGTTCTAGGAACGTCAAGAAAATCATGGTCTGCGTATAATCGAGCGTAACGGGATCAGCGAGTACAAACAAAACCGTCAGGTAATCCACGTAAGGTAGGGGGGAGACCGGGGCATGTTTACACACTTTTTAAACTTTTATTTTTCTGTTTTAAGACTTTAAAGTATTTCTTTCAATTTTATTAGTTAGATGTTAAGGCATATAGTGTATATTTTTAAATACTTTAAACTATTATATTTTTGTAATTATACCATTTTCATTACCATGGTGTCACCTGTGTAAACTTGCCCCGGTCATGGGGCAAGTTTACACACTGCCTGGGGCACGTTTACACACCACCAAAAATGATTAAATAGAATGCTTACGGTGATTAAAATACAACAAATTAAATACAAAGAAACCTAGTTTATTCCGAAAAGTACATAATAGATTATAAACAATTACGGTGAATCCTAATAGTTTTCAAAATCACTCTCACAATTTATAGAAACAAAATATTTTGAATTGCCATTGGTAATACAGTCCTCATGAGCCCACCTCTTGCATTCGGTGCATTGTACCCACTGTTCGCCAGATCATGATTCTTCGTATGGAATTAATTAGAAAATGCACAGACAATTTTCATCGTCATCAGAATCAAAAGTTTTCTTGGTTTTTTTGCTTTTTCTTTTTACGTTCAAAATTTCCCAAATTTTCTTTCAGAACAAGGTTTTTCTTATTTTTAAATTTTGTATCCAGACTGTTTTTTTCATTATTATAACGTGTTCTAGTGGAGCTCACTGACTGAGACATAGTATGATGGGCTGATGCTAATTTCCTCTTTATTGATTTCTCCTTCTATATTTGCAAAGCATTTTTTACAGGTGTATCTGTAAGAATTGATGCTTTCCTTTTATTCCTACATCTGTTACTTCTTTTCGCTTGGCCCTGCTTTTTAAAATGCCCTCACATTTTCAAGTATTGGGAATGACTTTGTAATGCAAGTGCCACTTGTGCCAGTTATAACAAAAAAATGGCGATGGGCAAGTTTAGACACTGTCATGCATTGTGTGTAAACCTGCCCCATCGCCAATTTTTTTGTTATAACTCAGCATATAATCTTTATTCATAATAAACATAATCAACTAAATAGCTTAAAATAACCACAAAAGAACATCCTAAGAGGATAATCCATAATAAGTTGTAATATTCAAATAATACGAGCCCTATTAAAGCCAATAAGTAAGGGTAAATATTTACTAAAATGGAAAAAAAATCAGAAAAAGTTGTCCACTTCACGATCCACTTTCAAGAGTGACTCCAAACTTGCGTGAGTATTAATGGAGGCCGAGACACTTCCTCTGAAACGACATGTAGTGCCTCCCGACCAATAGTATGTAAAATATAAGCCTTGTGTAAACTTGCGCCTGTACCAAACTTGCCCGGTCTCCCCTACGTATTCCAGAAACTGTGAAAAGGATTACTATAGAGAAATTATGAAATCCAAGGCGCTCTGCTCGGAGACATTCTACGGAACTTCAGTGCAGATACTAAAACGGACATCGCTCGGAAAATGCGATTTTCCATTCATGAATATCATTAAATTTTACGCAATTTTTTTCAAAAATTTCCTATTCATCTGCTCCACCCTATGTATGAAACAATTATTGTAACCAACGGAAAATGAGAGCAAATTTGAAATCAAAATATATTTTGGAGTCTGACTGCCAGTTTTCTAATGAAATTCCGAAACAATTAATCTAACCAACTACAAATGAGAGCAAATTTGAAATCAAAATATATTTTGGAGTTTGACTGCCAGTTTTCTAATAAAAATTTCGAAGCAATTTCAAGACCATCCCCGAATAAGTCCCCAAACGGTCCCAGTATAAATACCGAGCGCGTGGCACGCGCAACGTTTCCATTTTTTTCAATTCTCCCCCACCCCCTCCCGGACTACGACGGAGTGCATCCTGATTTAGGTTCTGTAGAGAAAATCGTTTGGCGCACGGATTACAAAGCGGAGTGGTACAAAGAAAAAAAAAATGGCTTGTCAGTCAAGTCCATTCATCTCCGGGTGCGTTCTCACCGGGGGAAAAAATCATTCGCAAGGGAAATGTATAGAATTTCATCCCTGTAGGCGCGATATTTATGGCGAATTCGTCGAGAGTGGCTTTTCGGAGTGTATCAGGCAAAGAAGCCGTTTATCCGTGACTCAGGGTTCCTGTCATATCTCCTGGCTTTTATTTGTACTGCGATTTGTCTCATTTTTTAAAAAAATTCGACATGCTTGAACTCTTTATATCCCGAATTAATTTACCAAGAACTTTTGAACTGTTTTTCACATCATTACTTAAGTTTTGATGTTCAGGAAAGAGAATTTTAAAAAAATTAAAATAAGGTAATTAATTTAATTTCCATTTTAAAACATTTGATTTCTGCATTCTACTGCATTCCCTCGTGCACTTTTCGTGTCCTTGAGAGTATTGTCTAGAAAACCAGCGAGAGTGGCCTCCCCTACACTTTCTCGTATACTGCTCAAAAATTTGTCATTTCCCCTCCCATTGCGTGGATAAAAAATTCGAACCTACTGTAACCTAGAATGCAGACTATCAGAAGGTTTTTCATTGTGGATTATAGCGATTGTAAAATATTTAGGTGAAGAATCAAATTCAAAGAGATGCGTATGTATTAAAACTTAGCAATATTTATATTCTAGCAAGCTCCGCTAATGCATGCACAGAGATTAATTACTTCCAGTACGCAAGTAAAAACTAGGTAAAGAATCAATTTCAAAGAGATGAGTACCGATTTTCCGCTCTTGGACGGCTCAAGGACAAACTGACGTAATTCGCTCCATAGCTTTCGCATGCACAGAAGATTGCTTCCAGTACGCATGCGCGTGGAGATGACAGATTCTTTTCAAAAGTTAATTATACAGACCAACAGACAGTCAATCCATTGACGGATTTGGCCCAAAATTTTATACGGACCTACATTCATGACGATAAAGCTGTGTACCAAATTTTATCCATCTAGCTATTCAAGTGTTTGAGTTATGGTGTTCACATGACAGCGGACATACAAGCAGACAGACTTCCCTTTGACGTATTTTGTCCAAAATTTGATAGAAACCTACAAATTATGTGTAAAGACCACATACCAAATTTCGTCCCCGTAGCTCTAATAGTTTTCGAGTTATCGTGTTCACAGACACACAGACATACAGACACACAGACAGGCATAATTCCAAAATTGTGTTTTTCGGACTCAGGGAGGTCTAAAACGTGGAGATTCGTCAAAATCTGGAGTTCGGATTTTTTGACGATTACAATACTTTCTCTTTGTATACTTCGTATACGAGAAAGTAAGAAGCTCATATTATGAAGATATGAGCGTGATTAATGTATTGTTACGAAAATCGTTCGGCGTGTGTACGGTGAAAACAGTCCAACAAGCAGGATATTGGAGAACGGCGCTTTATTCTCGAATATTTCGGAAAACACGGCGCACAGGTAACAGGAAAACACAGCACTTACACAAATTAGCAAACACCAGCAGACAGCAAATCACGAACAATATCAGTAACAGCACGAACAATATAGCTCATCGTCTAACAGCTGACCAGTCTCCAAAGAGATTCTTCGAACTTCGAAGACGTTCAGAGACGATTGTCTCATCTCAGTAACTACCGGGTTTTTATATCTTTCTTGACAAAATTTGAGGTCACAGAGATGATCTAGTAAACAACAATGATCTTACGCAATCTAATAATACAATGATCTTGTAAATTCTGTATATCTCCGCCCTTAATAGATATAGCGAGAAAATTCCAGCATTTTTGAGGTCCTTCATTTTGTCGCCAAGGTCGGGGGCGTTGGCCTCCATTCTCCGATAAGTAGTAAGAACATCTGTAAAACTGTCTTCGCAAATATAAGACTAACATTGCTGGAAGCGACTTTCGATGTTCGTAACAGTATTTTTAAGTAATGTAACGATCTTCAAAAACAAGAGATTCCGATAGAGTGAACCAGAATTTCCACATTTCAAACTTAGTTTCAGCTTCTTAACGGAAAAAACTACTTATTTTCATACTTTAGAGAAGTAAATGTAAGTCTGAATGTAAATGTCTAGCCTGATGAAATTTGGTAAAATTTCACGGTTTACTTTTTAAGAAGAAATATTTATTTTAATTTATTATGGCCCATTACTAATTACAATTTAGTGTAATTAATCTGTTCAACACAGAAATGCATTTGAGGATTCTAGGAAATCTTGTGAAGCCAATATTTGAGAAAGCGATTACAGTGAACCTTCGGTTGTAGCGAACTTCTGGATTTGTCCTTTTAGGGTTCGTTACAACCGGGTTTGACTGTATATCGTCGTCTTTCAGGCAAAAATCACTGAGTCTAAAACTATAGTTTTGTGATGCGATCAGTTTAAACTTAAACCTCTGACTGCCGGATTTTTTAAAATCGCTAATTCGATACAACGTTCGCAAATATGCTCAAATACGTTTGAACGAAGCGACTTGTTATTTATGTACAAGGCTTTATTAGTATGATACGATTAGACGCTGCAATAGTTCTAAGTAAACATAATAGCTTGCGAAAATCGCAGGATTCAGCAAAAAATACACTTACTTCCAACCCGCGGAAATCGCGGGATAAGCAGTCAGAGGGTTAATGAATTTGAGTCGTTATTTATTTAAAGAAAAGCAGACAGAGTAAACTCCATTTACAGAATGCTATAAACAACAAACACACAAAGAACAAAAGCCACAACGAGTAAATAAAAAAAAAATGCGCTAGAAAATAAAATGTTGAACACAGAGAATACACAAAATCATAAGAATTTTGCAAACGCATATATAATTAAAAACGAAAACACATAATCACAAAAACATTAAAACACACTATATTTCTAAAAGTCGCGTTTTCAAAAAAAAATTAATTAAAAGACCATTTCCAAAAGGCAAGGGCTAAAAAGTCAAAACACGCAAGCACCGAACCCTCTGAAAACACACCAGGAGTTTAAAAGTTTAAAGACATAAATACACACTTGAGATAAAAAATAAATTGCAACACGGCGCCAAAAATAGAGTACAAAAATTAAAACCTATAAAAAACATTAAGAAGATGGTCGATTACATAAGAACACGGAAAATCAAACCGCATGCAAATCTAAAAAGTTGCAAAAAGGCAAGATAAAACACATCATGTATTTAAAAGCTGCAAACATGAATGGTTATGATAAATAGTAGAAATTATTTTACAGACCTCTAGCTCTTATGGTTGATTTACTGATGTTTAGATAACAGTTTTCTATTACGAAATAATTAATTGCAAATTCTAATTGGTTGCAGTAGTCCGTCAAAAGTTTTTTGTGGGCTTGGTGACCCCTGCCTGAACGACGATGATATTCTTTAACTCTTTGGGGCACGAAAGGTAATAAGATGCATAATTATCCACGTGTAAGTGTAAGGATTGATTTCGCGCTTTAGGAAGCTGAGAAAGATAATAAGAGGCATTATTATCCACATGTAAGTGTAAGGATTGATTTAGCGCTTTAGAAAGCTGAGAAAGATAATAAGAGGCATTATTATCCACTTGTGAGTGTAAGGATTGATTTAGCGCTTTAGAAAGATAATAAGAGGCATTATTATCCACTTGTGAGTGTAAGGATTGATTTAGCGCTTTAGAAAGCTGAGAAAGATAATAAGAGGCATTATTATCCACGTGTGAGTGTAAGGATTGATTTAGCGCTTCAGAAAGCTGAAAAAGATAATAAGAGGCATTATTATCCACGTGTGAGTGTAAGGATTGATTTAGCACTTTAGGAAGCCCAGAAATATTGTTATTAAGATGTTTCAATTCCTAAAAATTAATCTGTGTGTTTTTGCTATTAGATGGTTTTTATGATAAGCGCTATTCAGCGAGAATGCGTAAAAGATGCATCAGTCAGAGCAGTGGCGAATCCAGGGGAGGGGCTATCGGGCTGCAGCCCCCCCAAAGCTAAAACAAAATTCTTGATTTAATTTAAAATCACTACAAGTGTTTGATCTTAATTTTCATTTTTAAAAAATAGTAATAAAATCGTGACAACATTGCTTTCTGACTTGACAGGCTCGAAAATTTTCCTACTTTTCTCGTCATTCCACTTTCACTTGTAGCGTTGGCGCGGTCGAAAACATTTTTTGGCAAGCTATTTCATCGTATTTTTTATTAAATCATCGAAAGTATTGTAGTGTTCTTTATGATTCTTATTGTCAGAAGAGGAAAGCCTGCAAAATTAAAGTGTTTTGTTTTATATAAGCCATGAGGTTTGACATTCGTCACTACGATACAAAATTTTTATGACCTCAGCCCCCCCCCCCGACCCGAATCCTGGATTCGCCACTGATTCAGAGTGGTTCAGGAAATAAACCACTGTGCTTGAAAGAGCTAAACCTCGTGGAAGCATAGGATTGAACTCGCTTGATTGCGGGAACTTATTCTCAAACAAGCAAAGCAGAATCAGAGGCGAGCAAATCGGCTCATGAAGGAGACATAAATAAATAATGAAAGCCATCTCTTAAAAAGAGCCGTGTTTGAAGCACGTGAGGCAACAAGCGTGGAGAATGGTTTCCCTGAAAAACGAGGGGAAATCGTCTGCAAACTTTCGGGGGATTGGAACATCCGCGATGCTAGACAGAAGACGTGTTCTCGAGCAAATGAATTTCGAGATGAACTTGAAACTCACTCTGATCACCTTTTCTTTCCTACTTTCTCGCATTTAGAAGATATAAAAGAGAGAGTATTGTAGTCGGCAACAAACGCGACTTCGAAATTTTGATGAATCCACACATTTGAGACCTCCATGAGTCCGAAAATTTAAACAAAACATTTCTGGTCTGTTCGTGCGATAAATCTAAAAACGTAATGAGTTCGACTGATGAAATTTGGTACGTGGTTTGCAGTGGCGTAATGACTGGGGGGGAGGGCGCAATGGGGTGCAGATGCCCAATGTACCAATCTTAGGAGGAACCATGGAGTCAAAAAATTTACTACCTTTATGTCAATTTTTAAAGTAAAATATGGTTAGGGAGTATGAAAAAAAAACACCATTCTCCGGATGCAATTTAAGCTTGTTAAGCCATTGAGGATATATTGGTGTAAAAAAAAGTGTTGTTACGAACACGGAAAGTCGCTTCCCAGCAATGTTAGTCTTATGGTTGGGAAGAGAGCTTTACAAGGTTAAGCATGGAGTGACGGACCTCGGCCGTTACGGACCCCTGACTTTGGCGACCATTTTGGCGACCTTGGCGACAAATAGACTATTCCAGAAAATGCAACCCTTTTCTCGATATCTCTATTAGGAAAGGGAATACACTTGAATATACGAGAAAACTCCATGTGACGTCACGGCCTGTCGGAGAGAGTATATAAGGACCGCGCCTGGATCAGAGAGAGTAGTGTTGATCCACTGGGAACGTCTTTAGAGTTTCGTCTGCAGTGCGAGATAGGAAGCCGGTGAGCTGAGCGCTAATGAAAGTGCTGTTATTGTCGTTATTAGTTATTTGCTGACTGTTTGTGTTGCTAAATATCAAAGTTCGGAACTGTTATTATCTGTGAATTGTTGTCTGTTTACGTTGCTAATATGTGCAAGAACTATTGTTTCCTGTACCTGTGCTACGTGTTTTCCTGTACATTTGTGAATAAACCTTCATTCCCCATTATCCTGCGTGTTGGACTGTTTACACCATACACCCACAGAAAGCCTTTTGTAACAGTATTATTCTCTTTGTGCCACTTACCTTCGATACGTTCCTACTTAAGAAGAGGGGCACCTCAAGTATGGGGATGAGAACATGCCGTATAAGTAAGCAGAGTCTCGCTTCCCGATGGGATATAGTAATGGTGGAGGTTGAATTACTTCTTGCCGATGACGGGTCGAACCTCTGTCGGAGGGGTCGTTGCATGAACCGCTCGTAATAAGGGCTATTATGCGAGAGCCACAGTGTCCAATTAATTGTCGCGGTGGCCTGGTCATTCAAGTTAATCCGCATGCCTAGGCTGGTCGGAATAATTCGTTTGTGCTTACCTCGCTTCGCCACTGGTCATGGTGACAAAACGTTAGTGGGTTTATGTCGCTTTTTAAAGTCAAATACGATCGGGGGCGAAAAAATACCGTGTACCGGAAGAGTTTCATACAAACTCACCCACCCACGTTTATTGCGGGGCGGGGGGGGGGGCGAAAAACTCATGTTATGCTCCGGGCGCAACTTACCCTAGCTACGGCAGTGGCGGTTTGTGCACCAGAATTTCAGGTTTCCATCAAATTCTGGAGGAAACCCGTCTATGAGAAATCTGTTTGTCCGCCCGTGTGTATGTGGACACCATAACTCACAAACGCTAAGAGCTAGATGGGGGAAATTTTGCATATGGGTTTAACTGTAGAATTGTTTAAGAGTATCTAGTTTTTAGCCCAAACCGTCAACGGATTCCCAGTCGGTATGTGTATTAGTGCGTACGGGAAGGGGATAATTTAAAAATGCAGGGAGGCAGAGGAATTAACCCTTTGGGTACATTTGACGAGTAAGACTCGTCATCTGCTTACTTGGGCGAAGTTACGGTGGACGAGTGAGACTCGTCATCTGCTTACTTCGGCGAAGTTACAGTGGATGAGTCTGATTCGTCATCTGAATTTAAGAAGAATTATTGGCGCAAGTGGTCCTGCCAAATTATAATATCCGTGGGCGTCCTAGAAGTAGCGATGCGCCACATAGTTTGCAAGCGAAAAATTGGGCACATTTTCCGTAGAATATTCTGGCAACAGAATTAAAGAAACACCCTACAGAACGGTGTCGCGCATGTTATAAACATAAAATAAGAAAAGAAACCACTTGGCAATGTAAACAATGCCAGATACCTTTGCATTTACCGACATGTTTTGAAAAATACCACACGGTACAAAATTATTAGACTTTAAGTTGGTTCTTGTTCTATATAAATATTTATATTTTGTTTCATTTATATATTTATTTAGATTTTGTAACTAAAATGCTGTTTCAAAAATATATTTATATCACCAATATAAGTATATTACAAATAAAATGTATTACTTTTGCATATTAATCCATATAGCGACAAATTAAATCCGTCCCATGGGCATAAAAATCTTCAAATTATTCAGTACTCAAAGGGTTAAACTTGACATATGATTTTATCATCAGAATTTCAGACTGAATTTATTAGAGGGCTCACTGTCTGTCAGTCTGTCTATGCATAAGTATGGGAACGCTAGAACTCAAAATAAGGTCAGTCTGTCTATGCATGAGTATGGGAACGCTAGAACTCAAAATAGGGTCAGTCTGTCGATGCATGAGTATGGGAATGCTAGAACTCAAAATAGCAAAAGGCTAGATAAATGAAATTTGACCTTGTGACCAGATTGTACTGCTCAAAACGCCTCACTTCAGAAATGGCAAACAGACTGGAATGAAGGCGAAATAGGACGATTATTCCATAATATCATACCAAAAGTCTTCGACATCCCATCACACTGGACCAGGGAGGGTATTCAATTCGCCACTGGTCCCTTTCCTTACTTCCTTAAAATCTCTATCACACAAATGGTTGTGCCTGTGGGCGACCCTCTACACTTTGCTACCAGGTGCCCGCTGACCGTCTCTTTCCACATGACGAAACCAAGGGATCATCTAACCGAACATTCGTGGAAAATCTGCCTCTCCAACAAATACTCGAGATCCAAAATCATCCAACTAATGAACTTCCTTACCGCTAATGAGGTCTGGTTTAAATTGGACCCTGGAATAGACAGTAATTTTTCAGACAGTAACTCGGACATTGAGGTCGCTATCCCCCTCAGTAACAAGACACTACAAACGAGTTTGTTTGTTATGTTTTTTTTCCTCTTTTGTTCTTTCCTTTAAAATGCTGTATCATTATTTTATAGTGTTTGGTATTTAGTATGTTTCTTTGTGGATTCAATTGGATTTATTATTTTATGCATTTAATTTGTTTTATATATTTTTATTTTTTGTTTTATTATTATTGTATGTATTACAATTATTCTATGTAATTTGTTTTGCTCTAGAAAGTTTCTACGCACACCCATCAAAACTGCAAACCGGAGATTTTTATCTCTGGAGGCAGGGGTGTGTCGTATTGTAAGGTAATGTAATATGACCAAATTGTAGATCTGTATTAAATTTTGGTTCACATTTGAAGATCGGAAGATTCATAAAATGCATTTTTGGTATTTTTAAAACTATACTACGAAAAAGAAAACTCGCCTTTTTGTGATAGTATTTTTACGAAAATCAACCGATGGGGGTGAATGGTGCGAGTAGTCCAAGAAACTGGATAATGGAAAACGACGCTTTGTTCCATGAGTATTCCAGAAAATGCTATGCACACAAAGAACAGAACTTGTATAAATTAACATCATAAGCAGATATCAAATCACTAATAAATAAATGCAACAGTACTTTTAATCGCGTTCAGCGTCTATTAGCTTACCAGCTCGCACTACGAACCAAACTCCAAAGAGAGATGAACTCGTTTGAGTGCCTCGGGTATATATAGCTTTCCGACAGGGTGTGACGTCACATGGAATTCTCCAGAAGAATCTCCTGACCTCTGTTACTGAGAGAGATTTTGCCATAATTCTTGCATTTCCCAGAACCTTCATTTTGTCGCCAAATTTATCGCTAAGGTTGGGATTCACTGGCTTGGCATCCATTAAGAATTTCCCTGCCAGGGAAACGGTATTAAAGATTCCTAGCAGTATACAAGAAAGTCGAAAGGAGAGCACTCTCACCGACTATTTCTACTATTCTAAATTCTTTGATTCTTAAAAATTAAAAAAAGTTGGCTTGATTTGTTGACCAAATTTCTTCCCCTCTCCTCCTAAGGCCTACCCTTTTTACAAATCAGACAGCCTGCTCTTCCCTTCGAGAATGATTCACTGGAAATGCCAGAGGTCCAAACCCTTTTAACCCCATCGAATCACCAAAGCCGAATCGGATGCCGTCGGAGAAGAGGGGAGTCCCCGGAAATAAATTCAACAGAAGCCCATCATCTTCTTCCATTTCCTTTCCTCCACAAAAAGAAAGAGATGCGAGTAGGGCAGAGATAGAGAGGCCAATACCACCAGAGGGAGAAACCATCGACCGGTCTTGTCGTTATTGGGCGGGAGATAACCGTAAACGCACCATTCGCCTTTATCTGCTTATTATGATTCGATTCTTCTGGAAGTCGCCGGTTGGAGCTGGAGACGGATTCGATCCCGGGGGACACGAGATGCGTCGATGAGATCTATTTCCGGGGACATTGTTTAGATTGAATGAATTAATGTAACTTATTATTTTCTCGAATCTAAGTTTAGTTCGGTTTAGTTATACAGTCCCATTCTGAAGCAACACGATGGCTATTTTGAGACAGATCTCCTCATCTTGAACCGCTGTCAGATGACGATGGAAACACCTGAGCCGGCACCCAGCTTTCCTAAATTCCGCACCACACCAGCGGGAGGAAGTTTTACCCACTATGTTTGATCTAATGTGCAGCAAGCTCACATACACTAGATCTTCGGTGGAATCGAGTTTCAACCTGGAACCCTCCTACCCCGAAGCCCTAGGCCACCGAGGCTCCTCTAGTATAATAAGAGAATATTGCGATCGTCAAAATATTTTACCTTGAGATGTTGATAAATCAGCACATTTCGAACCTCCTCGAGTCCCAGATAAAACCATTTCTGGAATTGTGTCTGTCTGTGAACACGATAACTCAAAAACCCAATAAACTGGACAGATGAAATATGATATGGGGTCTTGTCATCAAAATTGTAGAATTCTGTTAAATTTTGGACGAGATCTACCAAAATTAAATCTGTCTGTCCGTCAGTGTGAATCTACATAGGGTCAACCTAGGCCATGGGCTAGGGCGCAAATTTAAAGAAAATTGCAATAAAATATTCACAAATTGCAGTATTATTGTGAAGAGACCATATAAAATACTAGTTTTTAAGCACATCCACACATTAAATAAACTGGCGGCAAATTTTCGTTGCCTATCTCTATAGTTGTGATGAGTGCACCATTTTGATGAATCACAATTTTTTGCTATTTATTTTTCGCTATTTATTTCACAATTTTTTGCTATTTTTTAAAGCAGTATCGTTACGGCGTTCCGACTCCGCTACACCCCTGCTACCCTCCCGCTCAGTTCAGAGGCATGACAAGGGTGGCACAGGCATAGCACGTGTCCTGGCGCCATTACTAGACGATACCGGAACCCACTGTATAAGAAAGCTGGCTCTTCCTTTCTTGGTGGATACATAAAAGGTGGATATGGCTCGTAGGACCCATCTCCGAAGACGGGTCGTACCACTGTAATAGGGGGAGGGCTTTCGCACAAGCCGCTCATAATAGCGGTTATTCTGCGTTCTGCCTCAGTTACCGATTTCTGTCGTGGCGGCCGGTCTTTCATCTTTGACCACCGTGCTTCTGCAGGGCGGGGGAGATGAGCCAATGATTATAAGTAGGGGCGAACAAATCATGTTGTTCCCCGAGCGCCACATACCCTTACTACGCAGGTGCAAGGGACGCGATGAAGACAAAATGTTAGTGCGCTTTCGCCACCTGTTGAAGCAAAATACGATAAGGGGCTGAAGAAATGACACCATGCCGCGGGTATCATTTACCCCCGATAAGTCAATTATAATGAGTAGGAGCGAAAAAACCTTGTTATTCCCCTGGCGCCACATATCCTCACTACGCAGCTAAGCTTGGACGAAATCCACAGAAGGCCTGCGGAGGAAAAAAAGACAGGCTATATCCATTCTCAGTCATTTGGCTGTACCACGAAGCACCAAACGCGTCATAGTGCTTTAGTACGCGCAAAAGTCGAGGGGAGAATGCTCCCGTAGGCCTTCGTATGAGCTCTAACTTCACAGATTCTTAAGAAAAGAATCCTTGCAAGATGAGATTGTGATAATTCATATACGGAACGGGTCAGACGGATAATATTTGTTAAGAGTCATAACACGAAAATTGTAGATTTCTATATTCTAAAATAGTAGTTTGGACGAAATGAGTCTATAGATAGGGTTACCACAACTTATTTGGTTGAAATCTGGACGAAGGAGATTGAAGGGTTTTCTGGGGGAGTCAAAATATAGTATGTAATTCTAATAGCTGTTTACCAACGATCCTCTTTCATAAGGTCATATCATTTCTGAGGCTCATTTTCATCTATAAAAAGTAAGTGATCAGAATTCTAAAAAGATAAAAATTTTATTAATTTTTGGCAAATCAAAATTATTTTACTGAAAAACAGAATAAAACAAAACTGAAAACTTTTAATTTTCAGTTTGAGCTTGGCTCTGGATAAGAAGGTGCATTAAAACATATGGGCAATTCTAAATTTTTAAACAATGAGTTTTCACGAATTTAATTTCTCTTTCGCCGCATTCATTGGCGTAAATCAGGGGATTTTGAAGCTCCGGACACTAGCGCGGACGTGAGCTTCAAATCCTGATTGTCCGGACGAAATTCGGACCTAGCTACAGGATGTCTGCCTGGTTGTTCGTGAGTGTGGACAAGATAACCCGAAAACTCAAATAGCTAGCATGATTAGATTTAGCATATGGTTTTATGACCAGAATTTTTTTTATCTGTACCAAAGTTAGGACCAAATCCGTGAAGCGGTTAACTGTCTGTCGGAATGTGCATTCGAGGGTATGTGAATGCCATAGCTAAAAAACGCAACGTGCTAGATAAATGAAATTTGTTATGTGGGCTGGCGACCAAAATTATAGGATCCAAAATTTTTGGTCCCAATCGGTTGAAAGGATGTCATCCAAAATCCATACTTGGATTTCTTCACTGTACTACGAAACACATAAACGCGCCATATTTTGCGAGGAAGTCGAAGGGATAATATCCCCGCAAGCGTCTTCTCAACTCTTAAATAATTAGATTATCTCTATATATAATGGTCCAGACGTGGAAGTAACGCGGGAGGAGTTAAAAATAAACACGCCCCTTTGCTCTGCGTCATTGACGAACGCGCAAATCCGATTTCTGTTGTGGCGTCAAAAAACTCAGACAGGTTTTTTTTGTTAAAGCTAAGCAAAAATATCGTAAATTTATTTCTCTTATTCACGCTGGATTGGAATAAATTTCAATAAAATGACTTCATCTGTTTCATTTCTTTTTTATTTTCACTATACCATCACTAAAGTTGTTCATGAAAACGAAAGTTCGTGGCAATTGATTCATGGCGGTTTTTATATATAAATTGAGCCGAGTTAGCAGTTTTATTTATTTATTTATTATTTTTTTAAATTTGTATTTGGTAATGTATTTTTTACCGTTAGTGGATTTAGACTTATTTTTACTCGGACGAAACGAAAGTGATTTTTAAAAGCAAGATTATTATTAAATGAAGATTAGTGTCAATTCATTCATCAGTTCAGTTTTTCATGCTTTTTTTTTATTTGCCAATGTACATGAGATCTTCTACTATAACTTTCGTTAGTTAATCTGTGACAATGGGATATGAGATGTGTTTGGAGGGCTAAAAGCCCGTCTGAGACGGGCACAAATCTTCTAGTTAAAAAATAGCTGACCAAAATTGTTTCCAACTGAGCTCTGTACGTCAGGACGACTCTTTGTGACGGAAGATGAGACGGTTTTCTTACGTACATGAGCCACCGAAATGCAAACAAATCAATCCCCTTCCGACAGAAACGCATCTGTTTGTTTATTTCGACAAGTGATCCCGTGACCTTTGTAGAAGATTCCGCGAACCCGAACGCCAGACGCGAAAAGATCCGATTTCCATCCACCCGACAGAAAGCACGGAGACTTTTTCTCAGAGTTTCATTAGTGCACCATGATAATTACAAGTGAAAACGATTCGAGTTTTTGGATGGTTAAACTGAAAATTAATCCGAGAAAGTTTCGGAATGATTCAAATTCGGTATCAAATTTCGGTTTAAAAGATCTTTGTGGGATAATTTTCCGAACACTTTATAATCGCGCACCAAATCGCGACTCTTGAAATCTCAAATAATTTAATGAAAAATCTTAATATAAATAAAAGTCATTGTGGGCATGTGGGTATGTGTGTATGTATATGGCTATGTTCCACATCTCCTCCTAAACCAATGGACGGTTTTCAACCAAATTTTGTACACTTATTATTTAAGGCAAGGGGAAGACACTTATGAACTTTTCTAAGTCCAAAAGTTAATTAAACAGGCAGTTAATTAGAAATTAACCGAAACCGTTTTTCCGCCGTAACTTCGGAGCAAACTGTCCGACAAAAAATATTTTTATACCCTCTTAAAGTTCAAATCTTTACCTTTCCAATGATACCAATTTTATTTCTGTGACATTTTTCCTTCGATTGTTATTATTTTTAAAAGTTCCATAATTTTCAAATACTTGCAGACGATTTTGAAATAACGAAGATTTATAGCTACTCCGTTGCTATAGGCAACGGTTAGACTTTGAACTAATTCACCTTTATTTCTGAAAATGTTGCTTATTTTTATAAATATCCATATAATATAATAAATGCGAAAGTGTGTCTGTCTGTTTTTTACGCATTCACGGCAAAATTACCAAACCGATTTCGATGAAAATTGGCAGAGTTGTAGCTTGAAACCCAGAACGGACATTGGGTAGGTGACATCATGTTAAATTCATTATTTTTGATTACAGATAACAATTAAATAATTAACAGGCGATTTGAGATGAAGATTACTACTATATTTTTCAATCAACTGTCACGTGATCCTTAAGGAATGCGTAAACAAAATAAAATGTCACGTGATCCTTCAGAAAAGCGCAAGTTTGTGGAATAACTTATTTTTAAAGTCATGTATCACGTGATCTTGCTGAGAAAAAAAATCTCTGGAATAATAGATGAAAAATAAACGCCGGGACAGAAACTAACGGTAGATATGATATAGTTCAAAGAGTTTTTAGATTAAAATTTAAAAACTAAAGTTAAGTATAACTAAATGAAAATATCGTTCAATGTTTACTTAAAATAAGAGCCTAATCTAGTGGAAAGGTTGCCAATATTATTCTTTATCCCTCTTCTCATCGACATCCAAGATTTTTTTGGCGGTTAAATTTGTAACCAAACGATTTAGCTAATTACAATAGTTCCGTTTCTAATTTTAATGCTTTAAGAGCTGTTTTTAACCGATTTAAATAGAAAGGATTACACAAACCCAAAGAACACGGAATTCAACGTTTGGCTTACTAAAGAAAGAACTAATTCGAGCTTGGCGCTTGATACAGTTGCCAAATAGATTTGGCGATTGCTTAATTCGGAAGGTTACTGGAAAACGGTCTATGATTCCAAAATAAACAAACCAGGATCGTCCATTGACGTATATGTGTGATATTTTTGTCAGAGTGTTTAGGATAGGAAGGTATATTTTGTCTTATGTATTCTTTTAAACAGTAGAAGCAGATGACATATAGCATGGTGGGTGATATATTCCAAAGAGCAGATGATACCATTGAATACAATGATGTAATTTACAGTAACGGAGAATTAAATTAGTCGTCCAATTATTATCAACCGTCAGAACTTTTGATTTCCCCTTTCTACATACAACGAAACATTTACATTCGTGAATTTAAAAAAAGTAGCAATTCAAATTCTTCGCGCACGAAGTCGCGGGTAACAGCTAGTGAGATATAAAATAGTTGAGAGTGGACAGTGGCTCGTCAAAAGAAAAAAAACCCGAAAAGATGTATAAATTATATAAGGATGAATATTTAATTTTAAATATCAAATTTCTTATTATTATAGATCAGATTTTATAATAGAATTTGCGTTGAATTGATTCTCTTTTTGGACTTCATGATACATTCCGTCCCCCCTCTGAGAGAAACGCATCTTTTTGCTCATTTCGCAGCATGACCTTTCTGAGGATTAAAGCGCCAGAACGCGAAAGATCCGATTTCCAGCTACCCGGCATAAAGCACGGACACATTTTCACTCAGTTAACCATTCTCAGAATTGAAATTACTCGACACAAAACTTAAATACTAAATAAAGTCCCGGAGCGTAGTACATCTTATTTTTAATACAGAGTAAAGGATAATCGTTTTATTTTTACTGTTATACAGTGCACTCCCGATTATCCGGGTTAATCACCGGGAGGGATTGCACGGACAATAGAAAAACACGGATAATCCGAAAACTCCTTTCTATTAAAGAAAAAAATCAACATCAGTACAAAAATATAAAAATTACTTACATTTGCATGCTGTATAACATCAAACTAGGAATTTTCCTTTTAATATTTGCTGCTTAAAAAAAATCTGTAATGTGTCTTTGCTTCTGCTGTTTGTTCATCACTTGTCGTATATCGACACATATTTTACGAACCGCAGTAATGTCGCCGTAATCAAATCCTCTTTGTCCCATATAATCTAACAAAGTTTCCACAGATTGTAGAGCAGCCAAATGAGAAATTGTATTTCCCTAATTTAGTACATCTTCTGCATCAATACTAGCTGATTCTCCATTATCAAGTTTTTTAAGGATTTCTAATTTTTGTTTAACATTTAAAATGTTTCGTTTTAGTTTCACATCACTCATTTTTACCAGTAAAAAATTTCACGCTATTAACTGACGATAAGCAAGACGCAAAAACTAAAGGAACACGTGCGAAAGTGAAAGAGGACGAAGAAGTTAAAGAATGACGTGTCAGAGAGAAGCGTGTTCGTACAAGAATGAGCTAGCAGGAAGTGGATGATTCATTTCTCGGAAAAATTAGGGGTTGAACCGGTAGAGATTGCACGTGGAGCAACAAAGAAAAAATCTATTCTTTAGCCTCCGCCATCACGGCTCACTAGTTTCACGGAATGAATCTCTCGATGGAACATCAACATCGATTTTGAATGCATGATAAGCGTGAAAATGTTTCTCTTTAAATTTTTTTGTGAGTCCGGAATGAGCACGGATAATCGAGAGTATACTGTATGTTTAAAATATTGCGATATGATACAGATAATGCAAAATATTCGCAATTTTTTTTATTTCAATAGTCTTTATATGAAATGATGAACAGTGTGAGTTTTAATTAACCTACAATTTTAAATTCAAATAACTTCTCAGGACATCACTAGATGTCGCTACCAACACGTACTAGAGAGATTACCCCCGCTCTTTTCCCAAATGTCTTCCAAAACCATCCTATTCAACCGAAGATTATATTTTTAAAGTTAAAAATTGGTATTCGTGCGGAACGATCTCTACTGAAGTGGTGTCCATCAATCATAAACCGACCAAAGCCAACAGTAGTGAGTTTGGATCGCAAGTTACTGCCTATCAATGCCCAAATCGTTACCCCGGTGCGTCGCATTGTTCACCTTATTCACCAGATATTAATCCGTGCGATTTCTATCTTTGGGATCATACGAAAGATTTGGTTTAAAGAAGAAGCCGAGAGATCTTGTTAGTCTCAAAAATGCAATGACTCATTTTTAAACATAAAGAAACACTTGAATCTGTATCTGGCAACTTTTTGACTGAGTTGCGTTGTTGTGTTACCTCTGAAGTTTCTCAGTTCGTAAAGATCGCGCATAAAATTCCTTTTCTACGTTCTTTGAAATAAATAAAAATATGTAGTTACTATTTGAAATCATTCAAAAGTTAATTCATTTCAAAGTTGTAGGTAAATCCAAACTCACCCTGTATTTTAATATTTCAAACTATTTTGTGCACTTAAATGACTTATTTTAGAAATCGCATAGATGAAAAGACAGCCTTAAATCTGTAGCGATTCCATTATCTTAAGAAAAAAGGATTCAGAGCATTAAAAAATGACATTAGTCTTCATTACATTAATTGATAACCACTTTTTTTCTCAGATTTAAGCCATGAACAGAGGTACTTGAAAATCAGTCTAGAAATTTAATGATCTCTCAAACTCAAAAAGATGCGAAAACTTTTATTCCAAATCTAATGGAATGCTTTGTACACTTTCAAAATTTTAGTTATGATACCCCGAAGTAAAAAGAAGTGAAATAAAATTTAAAATAAGAAATTCGTATTTAAAAAAAGTTACTTTAAGATTATGTAATTACATAATTTCATTCTAATATGCATGTTAATTTTTGAACTTCTACCAATTATATAATTAATTTATCATTACTACATTTGTTTTCAAATGCGTTTCAGATATGTGTGATATGTGTAAATAATGTTAAAAAAACATTTCAAATAATTAATGGTCGAGTTTTCTGGTTTGTTTAATATGGATTCACAGACCATTTTCCGGTAACACTCCGATTTAAGCAGTCGCCAAATCCATTTGGAAGCTGTATGAAGCGCCAAGTTCGAATCAGTTTTTTCTTTAGCACAGAAAGCGTTGAATTCCGTGTTTTTTGAGTTTGTGTACTCCTTTCTTTTTAAATCGGTTTAAAAAAGCTCTTAAAGCATTTAAATTCTAAATGGAACTATAGGAATGAGCTATATCATTTGGTTAAAAATTTAACGATTAGTGATTATCTAAATCGTATGTTTAAAAATTTAATCGCCAAACAAACCTTGGAAGTCGCCAAAAAGAGCGATAAAGAATAATTATGGCAACCTTTCCACAAAATGAGGCTCTTATTTTAAGTAAACATTGAGTGCTACAACAATAGGAACATGGAATTTAATATTTTCAAAGTATTCTTAAGGCATAGCATTAAAAAAACTCCACTTTAAACATTAATTAATATCTTCAACAGAGTGTTTAAATTTTGTAAATTCCCATTGACTTAACATTATCACCGATGTGCCTGGCGGAAAACCTACTTTACCGCAAATAAAACTTGTCCATATCCACTCCTAAGTTTTATTTAGAACGCATGAGTTATTTAAAATGTAATGACGTCATAAAAATCTAATCTGCTTTAAAAAGAAACGAATAAAATCAAAAGAACCGTTAGTCACGTACATATATGGAAAAGTGATAGAAATATAATGGCAATGCCACAATTGTTTTGTTTGGTGAACGTTGCCCGGCAAAGGAGATGAAAAATATATTTTTGGGTTCTATGTTGCAAACTTGAGAAAATTTTTTGGTAAATAGATTGTAAATAATCCTTTCATGTTATATATATATGTGTAGGATATTACCCGTAAAGAATAATTTAATCATTGTATAAAGAAGATCGTAAGAGCTAGATTAATTTGTGGGCGATAGATGGAGCCACAGTTCTGCTCTGTACGAACTACGAGCAGCGCCCTCTTTTTCCCTAACAAAACCAGACTGCACGCTGAGAGCAGCGCAGCACACCGCAGGCAGCCGTAATGTCAAATCCTCTCTCAATTTCTCTGTTATAAATCAGATCAGTCTTGGCGCAGTTAAGCCGCCCGATCTCCAGGTTATAAGTAACTATGTCCCATCTTTCCTTATGGCTCTCTAATTTCTAATTTATAAATCTTTAATACCGTAATATTCTTAACCCGTAACATCTATCCCTCTTTAATCTAGCTCCATTAGTTAAATATGACTTCATGTAAATTCTCAACATTCTCGTTAACTTTTTGTGTATATATCTTTCCCCCCAGTAAATTCTCCCTATAGTATTTAAATAAATGTTTTTTGTATTTAACTTGAAGTCTACTCATTTATTTTACGTAATATTTTGTTCTAAATTTAATATAAAGAACCCTTAAATCCCCTAGACATAAATCCGGTCTACCCTTAAAGGTAATCCTTCCGTGGGCATTTTGTTTAAAAGAACGGAATCCCACATATATATATGCCTGCTTGTTGCGTAAGTCCAGAATAAATGCATTGTTGTGAAGGAAAGAGTCGCCCTGCTTAATCTAATGTTTGAAATACATAATACACTCCATGCTAGTTTTTAACTTCTATCAAATATAACAATTATTTATCATTACTGCATTTGTTCTAAAATATGTTAGTCCTAGTAATTTTAATTTTTTATGAAACACAATATAATAATCAGCTCGCTTACCTATCAGCAAACAAAATCAAAACATCCCGTAAAATAACAGAATATGTCCGGAACTTACCTAAAAAGAAATAAAAATGGAAATAAATATAAAATGAATTCATACAGGAAAAATCGCAGATGCATGTTCTCTAATTCTTTTTTCCGAATTGAAAGCTGCAAGTGCACATAGGAATTTTTATCAGCAGTTTGTAGAAAGGAACAACCACCAACTACTCACAAAATGCGTGTTATCTTATAGACAATCATTATTAGCTGTGAAAAAAGGAACGAAATCCACTAAATAAACCACTGATGTAAAAAATCCCATTTAAAAGTTTGGTTATTAAAACGATAAATAAAAAAAATACAAAGTTTTTTTCTTATTTCCCCCAAGAAAACAGTTTATGGATTCGTTTCTTTTTCCAAACTGCCGATTGAATTATACAAACATCCCACAGCATTTCGCCATTGCTTATAATCAACTAGCTGTTACGCCCGGCGTTGCTCGGGATTAAAATACTTTCAGGTCTACTATTTTTGATGTAAAAAACTACCTTTGTATAGAAAATTACAATACCCAAAATTCTTTTATCGTCTGAAACGTTTTATTAATTAAAATGAGAATATCAGTTGAACCAGACGATTTTTAAAAACCGCCGATAGTTAATTTTCTCCATAAGTTATTAATATTTATTGCATAGGCACTTCAAATTTTGTTCATAAATTTTGCAGTATAAGCAAGATTTTAACGGTTGCTTTGGGACAATTACACAGAAAATTTTTCATTGAGAAAAAGCGTTAGAATAAATATGAATTAAAAAAATAATAAAATTCGTCTTCATCCAAAATTCTTCTAATGTGATCTAGCAACAGTTCTTATGTATTCTTGTTCTTCACCAATAAAAAAAGTATTATAAATTGTAAATTTTAAACGCAATTTAATTTTTGAAAAATTATTAAAACGAGGGCAACGAATTGAACGGAAATGAAAGTTGTGTCATGAAAAGCTAATTTTTAAACTTTTATTATGTGTAAAAATAGTTTTTGTGGCATAACACCTATTTTTGAAAAATATTACGGAAAATAACTGAAAATTAAGCAAGATTTTGGCAACTGAAATTTTAATAAGATTTAGGGCTTTTAAAAGTTGACGGTTGACTCTCGTCTTATATAAAACATATTTATAAAAATAAGCAAAAATTTCAGAAATGAAGGTAAATTATTTCGAAGTCTAATCTTTGCCTAGCAACGGAGTAGCTATAAATTTGCGTTATTTCAAAATCGTCTGCACGTAATTAAGAATTATTAAACTTTAAAAAACTAATAAAAATTTAATGAAAAATGTCACAGATATAAAACTGAGGTAAAATTTTGAACTTTAAAATGGTATAAAAATATTTTTGGGACATAATTTGCTCCGAACTTACAGCGGAAAAACGGTTTCGGTTAATTTCTAATTAACTGACTGTTTAATTAACTTTCAGGCTTCGAAAAGTTGACAATAATCTTCCTCTTGTCTTAAATAATAAGTGTGGAAAGTTTGGTTGAAATCTATCCAGTAGTTTAGGAGGAGATGTGGAACATACCCACATGCACACATACATAGCCACATACATACCCACAATGACTTTTATTTATATTAAGAAAAAACGACCGACATTAGTGAAGAAAATCTTCACCCTCTAAAACCCAACGGTACTTAGTCTTGCTTGTATCTTCGTATTACGACAGTTTTTCCTGACAATATTTCAAGTACATGAAGAACGTGGTTCTGACAGCAACCAACAGATGACAGGAATTAATTTTTTAAAAAAATTATTCATTAAATTTATTATTTTTATTAAGTTAAAAGGTTTTCTCCCTCTTTCCTGAGGTTATTTTTCACCAAAACTTCTCTAATGATGTAAATATAAAATTAAAAAGTTGATGGTTAAAATTAATTGGATATATAAAGGGTTAATATGGGTCATTCGGTGTATTTAATGAATGAGTGAACGGAGGTCCAACTCCTTTTTTAATCGCCTTCAGCATTAATTTATTTTAATAAAATCTCTTCAGTCTAAACATATGACGCGATATCTCAAATAATTATTGATATGATTACATTTTTATTCAATACTTGGTAGCGAATTTCATACAAATAATTTATTTCAAGATTCTGCAATATTTATAATAATGAATTTATATTAAAAACTGAAAAATCGGGAATAATTAAAATAAAAAAATCTGCTGTTTAGTACAGAAATAAAAGTGCTTAATAAAACTGCAAATTTGTATGATACTGCAACAAAAGCAAATGAAACTGTATTATTAAGGAATGTTTTAAAACAAATAACTTTACTACACAGAGATGGTGCAAGTTCTACGGCTGTCAATCACCTTATTCTTATAACCGAATTTTTAAAACCGTTTCTTGATCCTCGATTTTCATTTGAACTAGCCGCTCTCGTGGCCTTGGTGTGTGTGTGTGTGGGGGGGGGGGGGGCGGCCAGCACCCACTTTGCTCAGCACTGTCCCTGCCACCTCTCTGTTTCGAGGCTCTCCGCCAATACTTTTTTCAGTTTTAAATACTGCATGAAGATCAGTGGAACAGACCAGAAAACCATAGTTCATTTCATATCCTTTGTAGTCAACAGATTCCTTTCAAATTGTAAGATCTTTCAATAAACCTCATCTAGCTGTAATGTTCTGTATGACTTTTTCACGAATTTCGACATGAGTCTTCAGATACATAAATACAGAATGATATAAATAAACAGTTTCCATCACCTACAATAGGTATTTTATAATTTTTTTTACAGAAAACATTTTGACGTTGTGATGGAACTGTTAGGGATCTATATATTTAAAATAATATGGTAAAACCTTCAGACAGTTTGCCAGCTCCAACCACTCGACGGATTTCGATAATTTTTATTTCATATGAAAGCTTATGACGTCTAGATATGTTATCAAGAGTAGCCTGCCCCACACCACCCTCCATTTTCGAACGAAATCGAAAAAAAACATTTTTCTTCTGTACATTGTCTGTGGGTAAACCTTGTAGAAATCCCCTAACCCCAACCACCATACCGATTTCGACATTTTTTTTTTTTTAATAAAAAATATAATAACGAGTTGTTTTGACCAGACTCCCCCCCCCCATGCCATTTTCGAACGGAATAAAAAAAACTCTTCTCCTCTGTACATTGTCTATGGGTAAACTTTGTAGAAATCCCCCAGCCCCAACCACCAGACCGATTTCGACATTTTTCTTCATATAAAAACTTATGACGTCTAGATTTACAATGAAGCGTCACCTGCCCCCACCACTCCCTTTTCGAACGAAATCGAAAAAACATTTAGACAATGTATAGTGGAAAAAAGTTTTTTCGATTTCGTTCGAAATGGAGTGGGGGGGGGGGTGGACGGCAGGCGATCCTTCATTGCAAATCTAGACGTCGTAAGCTTTCATATGAAAAAAAAATGTCGAAATCGGGCAGTGGTTGAGGTTGGCGAACTCGGTGAAGATTTTTACCACATTATTTTAAATATATAGATAAGTTTGAGTGCACATTTTTATGCAAATTAAATGAAAGTACCAAATTAAATTATTTAGACAATCTCGCAGAAAGAAATCTCGAGGACTCGGTGGCCGTAAGCAGTTGCCTACTTTGCCTATTTGATAAATCGGCCCTAGCTGGTCTCAAATTAAAAAAAAAGGGCAATTTTCTCTCTTTTAAAAAAATAAACGAATGCCGCAAAAGAAGTCCTTAATAAAAACACGCTCGAGAGCGAGTGTCTCTCCCAGTAATGCGAGAGGATGCTCCGTTGACGCGTTCGTTTCCAGCGAACTGCATCCTGTCGCTTTCCCGCCTCTTCCGAACAATGCACTCCCTTTCAGCGACAGACACATGTTGACAGTCGCGCCGATGACTCAAAGGGGGAAATAAACAATGCGAGTGCTGGCACTGCAGCTGGCCTTGGACTGCCGCACAGTTTAATCGAATTATTAGATCTGGAATGTTCCTCGAGCAACGAACGCTCGGCGAAATGCAGAATTGGAGTGAAGCGGGCTTCTCAAACTTTTTTCACACTTCACTCTTTATACTTTCTCGTATACGAAGTATACAAAGAGAAAGTATTGTAATCGTCAAAAAATTCGAACTCGAGATTTTGACGAATCTCCACGTTTTAGACCTCCCTGATTCCGAAAAACACAACTTTGGAATTATGTGTGTCTGTGAAACACGATAACTCGAAAGCTATAAGAGATGCAGGGATGAAATTTGGTATGTGATCTTGACACATCATTTGTAGGTTTCTATCATATTTTGGACAAAATCCGTCTACGGGGTCCGTGTTCATGTGAACTCTATAACTCAAAAACTTGAATAGCTAGATGGATAAAATTTGGTACACAGTTTTTTCATCAGAAATGTAAGACCGTATACATGTTTGGACCAAATCCGTCAATGGGTTGACCGTCTGTCGGTCTGTATAATCGCATACTTTTAAACGCCATAACTTTAAAAAAATTACTTCGATAAATGAAATTTCGTATGTAGTCTTGAAACCCTAATTGTAGATTTGTCTCCAATTTTCGTTTAAATCGGTTAAATAAAGGGTGTTGAAATAACTTATTCGGGTTTTTTTTCCCATTCTACGCAAAAAAAAAGCTGCGAACACTGGAGCGACTATTTTCCGCACCTTAGGGAAAACCTCACGTTTTCCGGCGAACGGTGTAGCCCCCCCCCCGCCCGTGTTATTCGTATGAAAAAAAGTTTTGGAGAGGTCACTCCCGTTGGTTACTTTCTTGTGCAAGAATTATGCAAAATAATCGTCCACTTCAAGATTTGTATGAATCTCGACGTTTCGGATCTTTTCGAATCCGAAAGAAATATTTTTCAAAAGGCGTCTGTCTATCTGTCTAAGAACGCTGTAATTGAAAAACCGAACGAGCTAGACGAATGAAATTTGGTATGCAGTCTACACCCAAACCATGTATTCAAATGGAGGGCCGCCCTGGCCTAGTGGCAAGGTGTCGGAGGGTTCCAAACTCAAAACCCAATTCCACTGAATATCCGCCTTGTATGCGGGTCTGGTGCACGTTAAATTATTTATTTATTTATTTAAAGAAAAGCAGACTACAGAGAAAACTCCATTTACAGTATACAATTTTTAAAAAATTTTTATTTGTATACTGTGAAAGAACTCCATTTACAGTGGTATAAACAACAAACACACAAAGAACAAAAGCCAGAACGAGTTAATAAAAAAAAAAATATGTGCTAGAAAATAAAAATTTAAACGCAGAGAATACTCAAAATCATAAAAGTTTTGCAAACACATATATAATTAAAAACGAAAACAATTAATCATAAAAACATTAAAACACACTGCGATTCTGAAAGTCGTATTTTTTAAGAAAATTAAAAAGCCATTTCCAAAAGGCAAGGGCTAAAAAGTCAAAGCACGCAAGCACCGAATCCTCTAAAAACACACCAGGAGTTTAAAAGTTTAAAGACGTAAATACACACTTGAGGTAAAAATAAATTGCAACACGGCGCCAAAAGCAGGGTAGAAAAATTAAAAGCTATGAAAAACATTAAGAAGATGGTCGATTACATAAGAACACGGAAAATCAAAACGCTTAAAAATCTAAAAAGTTTTAAAAAGTCAAAATAAAACACATCACGTATTTAAAAGCTGCAAACATTTCGATTTAAAAGCACCAAGAGAATACAAAGGGGGTCAAATTGTACGGAGGGGGTAAAACGTCCTCCCGCCGGTGTGGTGGGGGACCTTGGAGAGGGGGTTGCGCATTCGGGTGTCGTCCTCGTCATCTGACCGCGGTTCAAAATGACGAGGACCGTCCAAAATATCCCTCGTGTTGCTTCAAAACGGGACGTTACTATAACTAAACTAATCGTGCATCCAAATCGTAGCTTTTCCTGATGTTCCAGATGAAATCCGGACATGGGAAATCTGTCCTTATTAATGGAACACAACTTAAAAAAGAAACTACCTATATAAATTAAATATTGCATTTAGTTTCACTGCTAGAATTGTAGATATTAAAAATATATCGTGTTATCGTGCTATATTAAATCGTGTGCAAAATTCGTCAACGTTACTGTCTCTCGATCTGATTATTCGTACGTATGTAAAATCGATAACTCAACATATGAAAACAATGCATAAAAATACGAAATTTGGTTTGTGGTCTTTAAACATCTCCATTAAGTTTTGGACTTATCAATCAGCAAGAAGAGGACGAAAATTCAGACTCGATTTCCTTCCTTGTACGAAGTTAGACACAAAATACACCACATTGTATAAATATGAAAGAAAGTCTAGGGAAAAATTCTCCCGCTAGTTTAGGTAAAAAACAGCAGGAGTGTTCTCCCCAAAACTGTTTTGTATACTCCTAACACATGTGGAGAAAAAGTAAGCCGAAAGGCATTAAAACGAACAAACGCCCCTAACGCAGTGGAGAAAAAAAGCTTGGGAATCGGAAGCTTGGAGGCGAAAGGCGTGGGTAGAAGCGGAAAGGATTAGCGCAAATGAATCGCGCAATTAAGTAATAACGGCCTCGCGTCATTGTGCGATGAGAAAAGACAAATAAGCGATTTGAACAATTTTTTTCGATCGGTTGAACCGAAAATTGGGCACGAATCTACAATTATTGTTAGTATGCCTCATACCAATTTTTATTTATCAAAGCCGAAGGGTTTACGAGTTATAATGTTTAGAATATGCGATTATACAGACCGACAGAAAATCAACCCTTTGACGGATTTAGCCCAAAATTTGATACGGACCTACATTCCTGATGATAAAACTGTGTACTCAATTCTATCCATCTAGATATTCAAGTTTTTGAATTATAGTGTTCACATGAAAGCGGACAGACGGAGAGACAGACTTTCCGTAGACGGAGTTTGTCCAAAATTTGATAGAAACCTACACATTATGTGTCAAGATCACATACCAAATTTCATCCCCGTAGCTCTAATAGTTTTCGAGTTATGGTATTCACAACAAATGGACATAATTCCAAAATTGTGTTTTTTGGGCTCAGGGAGGTCTAAAACGTGGAGATTCGTCAACATCTCGAGTTCGAATTTTTTGACGATAACAATACCTTCTCTTCGTATACGAGAAAGTAAAACAAGAGACAGACCCTGAATTAGATTTTCGACTCAGTCGAAAACGTTTGGGACGACAACAAGTATCCTCTCACAAAGGAAAACATAATACTGATATTGCAAATATGATTAGAAACGAAAATATATTTCATCGTTTCACAAACTCTAATGAAATGCCTCAGTCAGAATGCCTTTCATAATTAATCTGCGCCGGATAGTTCAAGATTCTAACAAAAAATAAATGTCATCAACATTTCCGCGACATCACATTTATCTTTCTCCCTTTGAAGCCAAGAAATCTTGGATAACTGGATCGATAATTCTCAGATTATGATTCTGGTATAGATTAAATTTGGGATCGCGAAATTTCGTAGAGCCTGTTATTATAGAATCAACAGTACAAGGAAGCAAGTAAAAACACTCGGATTGTTCTCCTCTCGAATTTCTGGTATACTAACACAAAATGGCGCGTTCTGTTGATTTCTCCTTATCCCTGGGACGTATAAAGCGGGCCATTCATATCTCTTCCAAAACTGAAGTTTTGGAACACTCGAAGGAAAAAACCAGCGGGAGTGTTCTCCCCTAAACTTTCTCGTATACTTCCCCCAAAACGTGCCTTTTCTCCTTCCCCCGCGTGGCTAAAAAAATTCGAACCTACTGTTATCCAGAATCCAAAGACTATCAGA
>BGPR01000235.1:0-40828 GCA_013235015.1 Araneus ventricosus
GCTATTGCCTTGAGACCTATCCACAAGTCAAGAACAAAACCAGAGCTCTGATCCACCTGCTGTAGTAGCCTAAAGACCCATGAGTCGCTGCATACAGCCTCAGAGTGCTGAGGCCTTGAACCAGCTGGCCCTGGCACCAGCTGTCCCTCCTGAAGAAGGTGACTTACTGATTGTAAGGGGCACAGAGCCTCACCACATTATTCCCAGGGAAGGAGTACTACCATCTGAGTTACTCTAACCTCTAAAATGGCACTCTCCTGAGTTAAACTATTAATAAACTCAACTAAATATAGAAAAATATTTTCATTGAGAATATTACTTGGGTGTTGGCACAGACATTCTCACATCTAACCATTTTGTTACTGTGTCTGATGAGAGCACAAAATTTCTGTGTTTTGGGACTGGATACCCAGAAACATGTGAGACTTACCTTCAAGTAAGCAAAAGTCAATGACAAATAGCTCAAGAGTCACCACTTTGATTTTAAAACTATAATAAATTCCACAATTACTGAGAATGTATACAGGTATACATATGTGTTTGTATTTTTTACCTTGTTGTATAATCCTAAAATAAATACTTTTCCTTAGAACAGCTTATTCAGATCCCAAAAAAGGCTGGGAACCGTACTGAATCCAGGGGATTTATTAGAGTATCTTTCAGAAATATGCATTAAAATAAGCCATAACCAGAATAAGAATAAAAAAAATTTTGACTAATTTCTGCTGAAATTTCAATTACATCTTTTAGAAAACAGAATTCAGGGAGACCTATCCAGAAGACATTCTTTTGCCTGGTTCCAAAAGGAAATGTTTGGAAACCACAAGGTTTCTTTTCCGTGTCCATCATATAAGAACGTAAATTAAGTGATAAAATTTTTCATCCCATTTTCATTGATTCATTAAATTTTTTTAAATGAAACACATTATTTTACTGCTCAAAGAAATCAAAACAACAGCCAAAAAATGCTACCAGATAATGACACCTGATTCTTCCCTGGGAAAACTCTCCAGGTATTACAACGTTCTGGGGTCCGCGAGAAATCCTCCATCTTCGTTCCATTGGGAGAATTAAGACCTGGTGTTAGCCTGCTTTCTGGGCAGATGAGAATGGTTTCCTCAATTGAGAATTCTCATTAAAAGGCAATACTAAATATATAATATTTAAGAAGGTTTTAATTTACATTCAGTATGATGGAATTCTTATCCTGGTTCTTCTAGAAACCCAGTGCTTCATTAAAACTATCAGAATATTAAAAGCATTTGGGTGTAACAGCTGAGAACTAATAACAAAGGATCCAGCAAAATTTGACTTTTCAAGAATGAATTTAAGGAAAAGAACCATGTCTAGTTCAGGATAAATAAAAAACATCCGTACCCCTGGAAACAACTTTATTTATATTTTTTCAATACTTGGTATAGCCTCATTTCCTTCCATCTAGTCACATTTGGGTCCACTAGTTATTACCTTTCTTGAAGAACATAACCTATATAATGGAGATATAAACAAGTCTGAATTGATGAAAGAAAAATTTTGGCAATTATTCTCATTTGAAGATATTATCTGTAATGATCTTTAAGATCACAATTATAGTTTGGGGCAGTCTATGCACATACCCTCAAGAAGTATATAATCCCATTCCTTTACCTAATTTAATTGATGAAACAAAGCAGTTTTATAAAAAACCCGCTTTTACTCTTATGTCACTTACCCAATTTGAAATAATACTCTGTTCACATTAAATGATCAAGGATTAATAAAGATGGGGGGTTGTAAGATAAAGGAAGAAATGGGCAGGTTGAGGGTGTTACGGTGAATAATTTGCATTCGGCTCTCGTAGGGCCTCGGTGTGAATACTGCAGCTCAGGGCGCAAAGTAGGAAACAGAGCTTTAGATCATATATACTAAGTCTGGCTGAATTTGTCCAAAGGAGATGAGCATGGTTCTTTTTATTCAATAATTTTAGTTTAAAGTGTTAGGGGCCAACAGGATGGAAATATAGAATTCTAAAGAGATATTTTCACGGCCTTGGTTTCTGTTTGGGGTTTAGATTGGCGAGGCTCTAAATGGAAATCACCCACTTGGGACAATTGGTACCGGCATTTTTAAAATTTTGGTATTTTTGTAGTAGAGCTTTTGATATACCTTCAGTTAAGCCTGATTTCTAACTGAAGCTGACCAGCTGAATAAAAAAAAAGGCTACACATATGTAAAGAAGAAGGCGACTATGAATGACCATTAACTGATTGTGAACAATTCTTATGGTTATATAGCTTTTTACTTGTAAGGCTTAATTAAAAAAGTGTATATAAATAATATGAAATAAAAGTAATGTTGAGTTTTATGGATTTTAAGAATAGAAGGTAATGAGTTATTTATAGGAAAATTAAAATATTTTACAATACCAAAAAACATAATTTTCGTATTTTTTTTAATTCATGTCTTTGAATTTATATAAAGACCACCAAAATATGACTACTATGATTTCCAATCTGAATTGATAAAACGAAAAAATTTTAAATTTAATGCTATATCATGTTATTTTCGAATAATTAAAATAATGAGTCGAAGTTTATTAAAATTTTTTCTGGTTATTAGAAAACATGCAAAAACATGATACAAGTTCTAGTATTTTGGGGGGGAGGGGTAACCCTGATTCAACTAACATCTTTCCAAATATCTTAACATGGAGAAAAAAAACTGCTTGTGACTCTTTTTCATAAGTTCTTTTTTCCTGCATACTCAAAGAAATAACTTGAGTATAATATTAGACCCAGAACCATAGAATTCCAGTAATTTCTTTCCTCTGACTGTCTGATGTATCAATGTATTACAGATTACATCATATTGTAAATATCTGTATCCAATTTATCTCTCATGACCTAAAATATATTTATGCAAGTAAAAAAAAAAATGTCAAATATAAAAGGAGGGAAAAGATGAACCTAGATTCTATAACAGAAATTAGCGTTTTATGAATGGCCCCTGAATTACCAGAGTCGTAAGTGGGCTACTGCACCCACAGGGCCCAGGACTATTTGAGATAAAACTGTGATTTAATGTGGGAAAACTGGTGAGAGAGGGGAGTTTAAAAGTGACCTCCTCATCTTGAAAGCGAAACATTTGAAAGCTTCTCCTTTTGTAAAATTTTCCGTTAGCTGTAGTCATCAGGTGGAAATATGCTGGTATCACGATGCCAGAACAATTACATGTTGAAGTCTTCAAATGAAAAATCCACATAATTAAATATGTTTGCTGAATGGCAACAGATATTTCAAAAGAACAGTTTATAAATGAAGTTTTTAGCTGATAATTTATTACTTACTTTTGTTCATATAGTATATTTCATATCCATAAATCATAAATCATGAATTTTTTCATTTTTTCTTGAATATTTCAGATTTAATTAATCTGTATTTTTCGTACTGTATTTGGTGAATGTATTTTTTTTTCAGGACTGCTTGTTTTGATTTTGAACAAAATATAAGTACTGTTAGTGTCCAAATTATTAAAGAAATTAAAAAAGTTAGGTGCCACCACTGGGTATCTGTACTCTTCTAATGCTTTTTTTAATTCTCTAAGTACCCGCCAATTTCTAGATTTTCATTTTATGAACTTTTACTGAATCCTTAGGAGTAATTAGATTCCGAGAGGTTTAATCAAAAGCCTGTCTCTGAGGTACAAATCTTCTGTTTTCAGAGAATCTTCCTCTACAGAAAGGAATTAAGTCCACAGGATGCTAATGTTTTGTAATATCTACTTTATTATAAAATGTGACATAAATTTAATCAAGAATCTTCTAAATGAACCTGGAAGATGAAGGTTAAGATATTAAAGAATTCACTGAGAATCATTTATATACTCTAGATTTTGCCCTTGGATGTAAAACAAGCTTTATTTCAAAATGTTAGAAAGCTTTCAAGTATACATGAGAGAAGGACATGGGTTGTCTCACAATGCATGGAACAGAGACCAGAAAGCAAATTATATTATTATATCGAATATACTACTAAATAGTTGATAATGTACGCTATGCAGAATTTGAAGCAAAATAACTTTCTGCAACGATTCAGAGAATGCACCTTTAAAAATATATGGAGATCTCATCTATTATTGGAACTGAGGAATCTAAAAAAAATTCTTGGAGAAAGTGATAAAGACAAAATGAATTGAAAATTTTTTAGCAAAGCATTGAATCTGAAATTGCAGTTGTATAAGTTTAATTTAAATAACTAAGAACATTTCATTTCCTTTATTTTTATTATATTAAATGTCGTTCCTGCTATATGTAAAATGTATAAAAAAAGGGCAGAGTCAGACACAATTTTGCAAGAGATTTTAGTATTATATTTTACTTGGCATAATATTTTCTGAGCCGTGTCCAATAGCTCTTGAATCTGTGATAAAACACTTGGAAATTTTGAAAACTAAAAATACAAACCTTAAGCTCTTCACTTGTATGTGCTTTCTTCATTGATAGTATTTGCCTTTATTGAAATGTTGTAAATAAAATATACTTAATGTATCAATTATTGATATCAACTAATAAGAAAATAACACGAGAACATGAAATATTGTTCCGCAAAATAAAACGATTCTCAAGATTTCATATGGTATAATTTTTTTCATTAAACAGAAATTACTATGAATGCCAATTTAATTCATTTAACCTTTGCGAGTATTAAAATATTCTTACAAAATGAGATACAGGAAGCTTTTAAGGATGATACTTTGAATACGAAATTTCATATTTCTTGGTTTACACAGAAAACCAATAATAGTGAGAGTTTTTCTTTTCTTTCATAATCCAAGATTCATATATCAATTAATATCATTACCAAAAGAAAGAATCTTAAATAAACAAATAGGAATAAAATAACTATTTAATGAAATACTGTTAAAAGTATTTCTTTAACTTAATATTTTATTTTCATTAAACATCCATGATAATAACTTATATCTAGACAGGCCCAGGAGTCAAGCACGACCCCACAAAGTGTAACAAGGGGTAGAACCAAAATGGTGGGGAAAGAATATAGCAGGAGATCTAACCATCTGCATGGAGGTGGGGCTGTAATCCAGGAACTGGAATATATTACAAAATTGTAATGAGTGATGAATGTCAAACCTAATGTATTTGTATAAAACCAAACACTTACATGGTGTTTTCCTCCGATAACAGAACTATAAAGAATGGCCTGTGTAATACTTCCCAGAATTTGGACAAAACATGGGAATGAAAGAAGCCACAAAATGCTTTCTAATCGCCACCAACGACAAGCAAAAGTGGGGAATGACTAGAAGCAGGAAATTCTGAACCGCCGTCATACGATTTTATTACTATTTTAAAATGAAAATTAACAACAATGGATTTTGAATTAAACTGCACTCTTATTTAGTTTGTGGGGGGAGGGTCAGCCTGATAGCCCCTCCCATGATCTACTGATCCCAGCCTAATGGGCGAACAGTCCAGATAATGAAAAGGCTAATACAGAGTCCTACAAACGCCTCTTCACCCTTAACAAACCATTAGAAAAAAATCTGGAATTCTGAGCAAAACCGGCTGTTATAGATATTTTCCTATCTCTGTACAACCTCTCACCCCACAACAAACCAAGAAATCAACAAATTTTTTTTGCCAAACGGCTTATAGATATTTTCCCACATCTCTGGCAGCCAGTATAAAATAGAGCTCAAGTGTAATGTAAATGTATGTTTTGGAAAACTTTGTACTAATGACCAAAAAAGAAATTGAAAATACATTTTGAAGAATGAGATAATTCTGCATATAGGATCATTTTTACTGCACAGCATGAACGGCATTTAAAATAAGAATACACATAAACATAGGGGCGAATTTTCAAAAAAGATTAACTATTTTCCACTTCATGGAAAAAGGATTAAATGATTGTAAAGGTAAGCAAAGATATCCCATGTTTACGCTGAAATAAGTCTATTACCTAGAAAAGTACATTCTTGGCTTACAAGGAGATAGATATTTTTTGAGAGGCTGTATATTCTGAGATTTATATTAATTCTTCTGCTCAAACTTATAAGATCTAGATTAATGCTTAATTTGAAACCAGTGTGGTGCACACATAACCAATCATGAGAGATATATAAACATAACCATACTTCAAACTTCATAACTACAATAATAGGAATATCAATTTACAGATAAAAAACAATGTTCAAGATTGGTTTAAGGTAAAAATTACAAGGTACTCTCCACATACAAATATTAGCAAGCGGCATTGCCACAGTTAAAATGCCTAGTACGCAACCCTATGGGAAATTGATAGTACTCTAAAGAGAAGTTTTAAGTACTCCTCAAGAGCACCATGACACCATCTTAATTCCTACAGAGCTTTTCTATTCTTTCTAGGGACTTAACAGAGATCAACTATTGAAGTCCATTCCAAAATTAAACTATTGGTGTAGAATTCTTCCAATTCAAACATTCATCATAGAAATTCACAACCAAAATGCCTTCCAACCCTAAGCCCCCAGCCGCATGGTATTATTTTAAAAAATAGATATCTTACTGAAAAAAAAGGATCAATGAGCCAATAAGTAAAAGCACTCTTAGGAGACAAAATAAAATTATAGTATTAAAATTTTATAATCTCTTGTAAATATATTTCAGGTGCCCGTGTATAATAACGTGAATTCCTCCAAAGTTGAAAGGAAGAATCCGCTATGAATAAATAACTTTATTTTTTTACTGAATAAAAGAAAATTCCAAACAAATATTAATTAAATAATCCAAGAGACCCACGGAACCGAAATCTGCATTAAAATTTCACAGATAAAATAAGGATTTAATTATTACTAAATATCGTTTAGATTCCCAGACAATATTTAAAATTAAAAAGAAACTAATAACAAGTTTGTTTCAAACGTTCAAAATAAAGGCAAATTGAGGGTCCTCTGCGGCATGACATGAAACGAAAACCTCTTTGATGGAGTGACGACCTTCGTCGAATTGATCCCGACCACGATCTGACGATCGTTGATCTCCTTTGAGGGTTATAAATGATTGAGGATATTCCAGATATATTGATAAAAGAAAACGCAGATCCAGATCCGATAAAAGTTAACGAACGAGGCGATCTGATCCAGAAGACGCCTGGACCTGTTGATTTTATCCGTTTCGCCTTCGTATTAAGCATGTTAAAATGCATGTATTTTGCACTCATAATTAATGCAAAATTAAAAAAAAAGACATGGAGAGAAAAGGCGTACTGAATTGAAAATATTTCAAATACCTGGAAATTCAGTCTTCTCTGAAATTTCTAAATCTTGGCCAGATCTAGGCCCACAGAGGCATGGGGTGCCTGTATAAGCTTGATTTTGACTCTCATGGCAAAACTCCTGATGCGTCAAATTGAATGAATTTGTGGTGTCTGATGTATAAAGAAGGCTTGAAATTTCTTTAAATCAAAACTTGTGTAATTAACAAGCTTCCTGCAAAGAAAGATAAAAGTACAAAAGAGATAATTATCTTGTCTCCTACTTATGATCCGATTTTTAGTTTAGCATTTCCTAGACCTGTTAATTTTGAGAGATATTCAACAAATTAATGATAATTAGTTAGAAAAAAACTTTTGAAAAAAAAATTTTGAAACATTCATCTTTACTAAAATATATTATCACACTTAAAGAAAACTATATCGCCTTCTTTCTTATCGTTGAAATTCTAATGCTTATAAAAACAAAATTAAATCTAAAAAAAACAGTTAGTACTACTAGACATTTGACCTTTAAAGTAATTACTTTAAACCTAATTTACACTTACGGTTATTGAAGGAAATTTCCTTGACTCTCCAAATCAGCATTCTAAACTCAAAAAATTGTCGAAACTGAGAAAATATTAAAATAAATCAAGAACTGAACTGTCAGGATGTATTGGGGCCAACCATTCTCCTCCTCACAGAGTCTCAACGGCTCCTCAATTGGCTAGCGTCTCCGCTTTCCTGAACTGGAGGTCAGAGTCTGCATCCCTGGCTAGCTCGTACCTGGCTTTGCTATAAATTACAAGTTTGCACGGCAAGCTTGCTGCAAGTCTGCTCATGGCACTTTGAGCTGTTGAACTTCCGCATGAAGGCTGCAAGCTTTACTGCAAGTACTTTGCTCTGCCATTTAATCAGGTAACCCTGTAACCTTGTCTACTAAATTGGTGTAAGCTCATGTGTGTCCAAATACATCTGTATAGATAAACCTAAAAATTCATTCCATGGTTTTGGAGCATAAATCAGTATGAATCTCCCTTCTGAGCTAGAGAATCTTATTCTTTTATTTTGAAAAAATCATTACAGGTATTTTCTTTCTGAATCCCTTTAAAACGAGAGGTAAAACATTTCTCTTCCTTATTTTAGGTTCGAAAGCTCTCCCAATGTTAGCTTGACCCACTCGTGATTTTGTTGACACGGTCAAAAAACATGTTTTTGTTACTTTACTTGTGTTTCTTTTGTTAAATACTGAAAAGCATTTAAAGTGTTCTTGTTATGACTTTAATGTCAAGGGCAAGCCTAAAGTTTAAAGTGTTTCAGTTTTAAACCATATAAGATTTGGCATTCATCCATCAAGGATTGATAAACTTAATGCCCACCCTACCAACCTGTTTGCAATAAATGATTAAAATAATTTGTACAAAAACAACGACACGGAAAACATAGCTAAGTAGGGATGAGGAATATTTAACGAACTATATTTCTGTCAAAAAATCACAACAGGACAAATATATATCACTGGTCAGAGGTTTTGATCTAGCCATTTATATTAAATGCAAAGTGTTTTTTGTACTCTTTATCCTTACTTTTTAATAATTAGGTTTTGTTAGCTGCTTGTTGCACTTATCGGACTAGGGCGTTACAAATTGGCACAATGTTAAGCTATATGCAAGGTTGAATTTATTTACTGTCACGATCATCAAAGTTACTCAAAAAGCTCCATATTATACTACCTTCCTGTAGTATCGCCACCAGGGTTGTTTAGTGTACTGGGATGTGCTCTACTGAAGAAAATTTGTATTCCAATAAAAATGTAATATATTCAAATGGAAGCTGATAACACATATAAAAAATTTGACTAATTTACACTCTTCCAGTCCTGATTCCTGATCATATCCTCCTCATTTGAGAACCGATAGCGATCCCTGATCACAGAACCGACCACCTGAGTTGATCTCTGACCTGACCTGATTATAAGAGACACGATCCCCAGGATCCGAGAGATCCGATCTGAGTCACCTGATAGAAAGAAAGCCTTCCAACGGGCAACCATAGGAATATTGATGTGAAACCACTTGTATGAATTCTTGTGGGTTACTAGCTGTTTAATTCTTATCAGACTAGGGCATGTTCTTCTATGATCAATTACTGCAGTTTATAGCTGTGGGAATATCACATATCCTGTCCTTGTTCACAAGGGGTTGAAAGTGGAGGGAAGTGTCGCTATTTGAATTATTTCTTTAAAAGCTTAATTAACGAAAAAAGTTTTCAAATGTTGAAGAAGCAGAATGACAATTCAGATTCCTAAATTATGTATTCAGCCTTTTTCACAAAGGATAAGGATTTGCAGAAAAAATGGTAAGAAAATATATGTTTGAAGACATTTCCTACCACTTTTAGACTGAAATCGACTGGTAAGTAATTCTAACACATTTCTTTCAAAAAAGCACTTACCTCAATATTTATTCTTGACTATGCCACTGGCAATAATACATCAATCTTCATCAAAATTTAGATATTTCATTATTTTCATGATTTTGTTAATCTTAAAAAAACAGTAAGAACAACGGGGGGGGGGATATTAGTACTTTTAACTTGATATAAATTTAAAAATCATGATTTTTGAAATATCTGTATGTATATCCTGTCATATATTTGCTTTCTTATCACTGTGTAGTTTGGAACTTATTCTAAAATTGACATTTTGAAATCTTTTATTTTTTGTTCACTTTCCATTACATGTTTTGTACTTTTGGCACCACCTACATCTTTATTTGTAATAACTGTCTTCATAAAAAATTCATTTCAAAGCATTTTTTGTAATTAGAAAAATACCAAAAGTGCTTATTTTTTTGGCACCTCCTTGAAAACGGAGTCAGATAATAATGCTTCCATGTAAATACTATTATTGATTGTTATATAATTATAATTAAAATTCCAAGTTATATTCATATCCGAGGGTATGTACTATAAGCTGATACAAATGATGCTGAAATTTTGGTGCTGTGAAATATGCAGAAGAGAATTCATATCAAGCAACTAATGACTTGAATGAAGATATCTGGGGTTTCTTGAATGTCTTTAATTTTGCCTATAAAAAACCATATTTTAAACCTGCTTTGAAAAACTTGGAAAGAAAGTGCTATAAGAAAATCCTGGATTCACTGAGATGATCTGTTTGAGTATGCTTGCATTCTTGCATTTTTTTTGCAGATTTGTGTCCCATCTTCTTTAAGCAGTTTGATGTTAAAATGCCCAAAAAATCTTAGAATTGCGGAATTTTTCATACTGTGTTTGAGATTGTTCTTATAGTATTATTCTCTACATTGCCTTTTAATGTTTTTTCATTATTTTTAAATGTTCTGCTTAGTTTTTCTCAAACTATTGGATTGGTTCTCCTTAGAAAACCAAAATGTGATTTTGATTTAAACTAGAGAAATTTGAGATCCTGAATTTCAAATTATTGGTCACATCTAAATTTAAATAAACTAATTCAGAATTTTAGTACTTTTCTTTATTTTTTGTCATAAATTACACATCCAAAATTTTGATTTTAATTTCAGCATCAGTGTATAAACCTATGGTCTTAGAAAAATAGGGTGGGATTATAAGTTTTCTCTAATAATTGAGTACATCTGAGTATTTATAAAAATGTAAAATATATTTTTAAATTTTCTTCACTTGTAATCTTTTCACTATCAACTCATAGCTCATTGTAGTTTCCAGAATAGTGGGAACATTTAAGCCAAACTAGTTACAAATATTATTATTTTAGAGGCTTTATGTTTTTTAGTTAGTTGAATAAACTAGCCTATGTTATAATTTTAAATTAGTCTTGGCTGTTCATTTCAGCTGAATTATTGCTTTGTTTTATTTGTATCTGGAAGTTTAGTATAAATAAACATTCATACAAATTGAGTTTTAATGGAAAAGTATGCAAGCTTGGCTATGAAATAAAATATGCTGTTTGTATTGAATGTTTTTTATGTTTATTTCAAACATTTACATACACATTTTATCATACATGTAATGAGCAGACCCTAGAAATCTTAAATAAATCATCTAACCGCAGGCAATTTTAGTTTCGGCAAGTTGCACCTGCTCGCAAATCTGAACTTTGGTGAAATTTTGATGATGACATGAGTGTGCTTGTCAAGTTTGCAGCATTCACCGCAAGCTTGATTACGCCAAATTGCCACAAATGTCGTACGTCAAACCATTGCAAAAAACAGAGAACGAACACAACCTCGATGATCTCGCGAAATACCTGCTTCCAACCTGATGCCTTGCAACTACTCGGCCAGCGTAAACTCTGGAGGATTTGGCGAATACATCAAGTCTGATCTGACTTTGCGGCGCGATTATTTTAAACTGTTCTCTTCTTGATTCTGGCTGAATTTTTTTAAATTTTGAGTTTGAGAATAAGGACGAAGTCAAAGAGAGTTGATTTCGCTAATGTGTTTTGCTAGTAGAACAACAGGAAATTAGAGTTCAAAAGTAACATTTAAAATGCTGGACAAATAAAGGTTATTATTATTCAATAAAATATCGACTGTTTTTAGGCTTAATTTTGTCATAAATGCTGAAATTTCAAATATTAAGGAAAAAGGAAGAAGCTTCTTTAAATGCGAGTCTTATAAAAGATGGAAAAATAAACAAAAATTTTTATAAAAAAAAAGTTGTTTTTCTACAAATTAATGCTTTGATTTACGAATTAACAAATGAAGACGGTCTAGATGCGTTATTAAAAATTGATGTTTTTTGTTAGAGCAGCATCTTCTGTTTTAGTGCCCCAGTGTGCTAATATCTTTGCAGCAACTTTGTTTTGAGTCCGCCGTGGAACTTGCCGCTTACACTTCATGGCAAACCTGCGCGACTTATCGACGCCACATCCTCTCGATACGCGTATCTGCCGAGGCAAGCCATTATTTAAGTTCGTAGCCAGCCGACCATCCAGCTTTAATTTGAGCCCGCCGATCGCTTTACTTTATTCCTCCACAGATGCTTTCAGCCTGACCCAAACGGCATAAGCAATCCATTGTAAGGAGGTGCGGTTTTAGCTATTCATTTCCGCCGTGGCAACTGGTTTGCGCGCGAGGTGGCGGATTCGCCTGGTTAATTTGCGCCTGCCACCAGACGTAAACCTGCCGATAAGAATACCGGCAAAAAATCAAACTTGCCAAATGTAAGTTTTATCTCCTGGAAGTAAATACGAATATCTTCCCGCAGCAAGATCTGCTCTGGCCGTTAATGTTTTGAACTATTTACCTATCTTGTCGTCGAAAATGCAATGAGCAAGGAAATTTTCAAACCTGACAAGCACATTCCTTTATAAAGACTTCCAGAAGTTTGATTTTGACTCAGATATTGGAATATATTTTACGCTTTACTAAACATGTAGTATGCTAGTGGGTTTTGAAGAAAGTTAGTTTCTTGAGAATAATTTTTCCCATCATATTCCTTATTTGTAGGACAAACATGGCTTTTTGGAAGGTGGGAATTATATATGCATTATAATGAGTATCGATAGATTACAAAAAAATATGCTTAGTTTCATATATTTTGAAGAATGTTTGTCAGCAATATGCATCCTAATTGAAATTAGAATATATGCATAGGAGGTATGATTCTTGAGGGTGAATACTAGCAGCTGCAAGAGGTTTTAAATAATAAAGTATTCAGTATATTATTATATTAGTGAAAAAAAAGGCAGTGCTATATTTTATAAAATAAGTTAAATTGTGTAGAGTGTGTGTGAGTGTAAATTTGATAAGCAGTTGTAAGAAAACCTGTATTAAGATAAAGTATTCAAGCATTTACACAATATTTTGAGAGAATATATTTGTATAGATAATTGACTTTAAAAGATAATAAATATTTTATTTACTAATGATTTGATATCTTTGAAAGAAAATATAATAAAACTGCATTAATGTAAAGAATATTCTATTAATCACATTGAAAACTCTTTATAAGCCTATTTTATCCATTTGGTACAAAGAGAAGGCCTTTAATAATACTTATTGCGAAGGGTTCAGCCAATGTAGAAAATATTCTATAAATACTACGTCGTATATGTTTTTTACCCTGATTTTCGTATTAAAGTGTATATATAAATTCCTTTATTTGAGAGAATAAGATGATAAAAGGGAATATATATCTGGTTTTTCTCAAAGATCTAATATGATCACGTATTCTTTCCGAAAGAGAAGAGCTGCTCTGATTTATCAAAATAAATATGTTTCTGAGTGGTGCTAGATATAGCTGAACCCACCTCATCGCAGATTCAGCAGTCGGTCAGCCTATGGCGTGTGAATACCATACTCTCTGCCAGGCTGTATCTATCGAGGACAATGATCTGGGTCAGATTGAGGTCATACAAATTTTGTATCTCCTGACGAATGTCAAACCTTATGGCTGGTAAACCAAAATGACTGTCTTAGTTAGACGGTCGCCTGATAAGAACTGCAACAATTGTTGGCTTACTTTCTGATAATTTTAATAAAAAAAAATACACGGGAAATAATTATTTTGCCTGACAGCATCAATACTATGGGCACATGGAAATGGACTAGGAAAAGTAGAAAATTTTTCGAACGTCAAGCCAGAAAGCAAATATTATTTACTGCTTCGTTTATTTTTGTAGTGAGAAATTAAGAACAAATAGTTGTAGTGATTTTAAATAAACAAGAGAATTTGATCTTAGGTCTGGGGGGGGGCTTGAGCCTGATATCCCCATCTGCCACCGCCCGGCGAAATCCTTGTCTCACAGGTCACATTTGCACGTTCTACATCATGGCTTCTAAGTAAAGTTCTCCTGTTAATCACCCTCTGCCAGGATACAAGTCAAACAGCAAATATGGTTTTGTAATTCAAAGTTTTGTGTAAGGAAAACTGCAAGTTACAAGTATCTGCTTTTCTCTTGATTGAGTTGAACGCTGGCAGGTACTAATCGCAAGCTCCTCTGTAACCTGCGCCGGAAACTGCAACTGTGACGTCAATATTTGATCAGAGTTGATTGCCATTGATTGTGACCGTGAACATACGTTCCATACGACTCCTTCTACAAACATCTAAACTTTACATCTAATAGATAGTATGACGAATCTAAATATAAAACTGAAGGAAAGTATATTAAAGAAATAAAAAAAATTTTATTAAATTTTAGAACATTTTACTTATATTAATAAGACTTTTAAAATTAAAAGTGGATTGAAATAATGTTATTTGGAATAGATATTAAAATAGCAAATTATAAAAAATATTTATTACTCAAAAATCAGATTATATATCTTTAATGCCAGCAATGTACTCTATGAGAAAAAGGCATCTAAATGAAATCAGTATGAAGACCCTGAACGCATCCAAATGTGGTTTTCGAGGAAAATATATGCAGGGAAACCAGATAATGATTTAAATAAATGATAGTTCTGTCATAAAGTTTTGGAGTAGTTTCATCTTATAGATAGATATTTTGTTCCAAGGGAATTTCTATTTTCAATGTATTTTGAACTCTGTCATGATAATCACTTTATTAATGCAATAATAATGAATTCTTAGAAACTGATAGCAGTGTGCATTTTTCTTGTAGAGGAAACTTGTGTGGAAAATCTTTTATTCCTACATTCTTACCATTAGAATGTCGGATACTAGAACAGCACCCATTCTAATCTGAACTAGAATGACTGATCTCTCAAGAAATGAGATACCAAGGAAATTAATGTTTGCCGGCTCATCTCCTGCCTGTAATCGCAAAGGCAATGCTGTGGGCAGCTGTAAAAGTAGTACCAGAACGCTCTAACCTGGATGGTAAAAATCGTGCAGTTTTAAGGACGTTTTCGTAACTTTTTGATATTTATTTCTCATAAAAAAAAGGCAATGCTGGAACGGCGTTCCGGCTCAACTATTGGTATTTTGAAGACATTACATAAAATATTGACATTCTTATGAAATTAAGTTATGCTTACATCTCCCTTTTATGCGTACTGTTATTGTTAGCAGTGGCGAATCCAGGGGAGGGGCTATCGGGCTGCAGCCCCCCCCCCCAGAGCTAAACCAAAATTCTTGATTTAATTTAAAATCACTACAACTGTTTGATCTTAATTTTCATTTTAAAAAATAGTAATATAATCGTGACAACCTTGCTTTCTGACTTGACAGGCACGGAAATTTTCCTACTTTTCTAGTCATTCCACTTGTACTTGTAGCGTTGGCGCGGTCGAAAACATTTTTCGGCCAGCTATTTCATTGTATTTTTTATTAAATTATCGAAAGTATTGTAGTGTTCTTTATGATTATTATTGTCAGGAGAGGAAAGCCTGTAAAATTAAAGTGTTTTGGTTTATATAAGCCATGAGGTTTGACATTCGTCACTACGATACAAAATTTTTACGACCTCAGCCCCCCCCCGACCCGAATCCTGGATTCGCCACTGATTGTTAGTAAACATGTTAATTAAAATTTTCATTTTGAAGAAAACACTCAAGCAAAGTTTTTAAAGAATTTTAAGTTTACAAAATACTATTACATATGAGCGAGCATTTGTATTATTAATCAATAAGCGAAATAAAAACAATTAGTATGTTAATACAAACAAGCGTAGATAAATATTGGCTGCTCAAGCTGTTTACAACGATAACCTGCCTTTAGCAATATTTTTTCTATGTCCCTACCATATCGTTATATACGTTTTTTTTGTATAAAAAATTCCTATTTTTCTTATTTATTAACCAAACTTTTATGATAGATTCTTTACCTTAACCCGCTATTCCAGTAACTTAGACCCCCTGCACTTTTAAAAATCCAGATCATCCCCAGTCACCCGGAAAGTTCTGCGGTTTCTCAAACGTAGCTCATTTTCGTTTAGTTAAATTGTTACTGTTGATAAGGAGTGACCTTCAATGAAGCAGATATGTCAATTCGGTCTGTTTTTGCTTTCTCTGCCTAATTCTAGCTTGTGTTATGCATAATTTTTGCTTCAGTGCAATGCTAAGAATAGAAAACCAAAAAGTCGATTTTCGTCATATTATACTCTATTATTTTTAGAAAGGAAAAATCCTAGGCGGACTGCTCGTAAAATTTGTCTGATGACACAGTTCGAAGGTAGTTTAAGAAGTTTAAGCGCGAATATTTCAAAATCAAAGATGATGCCCGTGTTGGCGATCATCCTCTGTAAACGAGGACCTATTAAAAGATGCTATCTCTGAAAATCCACATTACATAGGTTTTGAACTATCACACGAACTAAATATTCCAAAAAGGACAGTACATGATCATTTGAAGAAGACTGGGTAAGTAAGCCGCATTTGTACCCATACTTTAACACATCAAAATATGCTTGCTCGAATTTTGGCAAGTTATTCTTTTCTGTAACGAAATGAAGCCCCCTTTTTTGAAAAGGCTCATTACTAGAGATAAGAAGTGAATACTATACAATAATGTTACAAGAAAAAGATCCTGGGGTAAGCGAAACGAACCTCGCCAAACAGGGCCGGCCCGAGGGGGATGCGAATGGTGCGACCGCACAAGGCCCCGCGCATCTGAAAGGCTCCGCGCCGCTGACGGATTTTATAAAATTCATTAAATTTTTTGTATCCTTCAAAGTTCTCTTTCAATCATCTTTTATGTAAAAAAAAGGTATAAAATATTAATAATTTTTCTAAAAATAATTATATTGCAATTTTTTTAAACTGGTTTTGAAAATTTCCTTCAAAGATCCTTTAAAAAGGTAATTGGTGGATCTTGTGGATGAGAATCCAACAATTCCCTTCGCTACCTGGAGGTCCAAGTGTTTCCGATTCCTGGGCAGAGCAAAAGGTATAAAGCGATAACATTGTGCAGTCCTAAAGCAGGTTCGATTGCTCCAGGTATCATATGGTCACTCTTTTTTTTTTGGTGCAGGGGGCACCCCAAAGTGGATGTCAGTCATTTGAAGATAGCATTCAATGCATTTCTTGTTCCCGAGATTATTACTTTCAGGGTAAGGATGGCCATTAGGGGACCACATCTGTCCCCCTAATGGCTAGCAGATAGTCTTCTCCGGGGACTCTTAAAGAAACACTTCTCTATAGCAGGGGTTCCCAAACTTTTTTCTCTCGCGTACCCTTGGATTAATATTTTTATTTTCGCGTACCCGAATTGTCATATCTTCCCTTCTTCAACCATTTGCCTATGCAAAGAAGCTTTTATCAATAATTTTAAGAGCTTAGGTAAGCTTAAGAGTCAAAAGACTGGAATTAATAAAATTTGCAGGACTTATTTTTGGTTTTAAATTTTATTCAATTTTTACAGTAGTATTAGTTTATTCTTATGTTAATCACTTATGATTTCTTGCGTCCGTCATTACCGACTTTGAGTTCGCGTACCACCAACTGTTCCTTCGCGTACCCCTAGGGATATGCGTACAACAGGTTGGGAACCTCTGCTCTTTGAGGAATGTTTTTTCTGCTTATCTATCTCTAAATTAATCACATCTATTACCCTTGCATTCAGCAGGACTGCTAAGCGATGATGAAGCACATATGTCATAGGGGTTTCTTGCTTTTCTTGTCAAAAGTGTGGTTTTCCAGCATCTATGAATTCAACGTAGGTACTTGTAGTCTGTTACATCAATTCTTCAGTCTATTCAATAATAGTGAATCTGAATATTGGACTGTGTGAAACACGACGTGTAACCCAAGAAGTTTTCTCAGAAGATTAAATTTCCATTGAACAGTACGTTTGCATTCGGAGTATCAGCCAAGCAGAAAATTAAAATACTCTACATTTTTTTTCTTGCAGACAAATTTCATATACGCTATTTTTTCTCTCTTTTTTTAGTTATTTATTAAAAAACCTTTCCTTTTATATTTTCAAAAAGAAAATTTTAATATTATAATAGTTTACCAATTTATAAAACAATGTAGTTTCCCCCTTTGATTTTGTATTTCAATATTTTTGCTATTTGCTATTATTGTATACACATTTCAGATAAATTTTCTTTATTAACAAACGACAATTTGTGTTTTCTACTCTTTTACATTTTGCATTTTTCATTATAAAGTGTTACTTATTTGGAACCTTTTATTAGTTTTGGAAACTTTATATCAAAATTCATTGGATAAGTTTTAAAATATAAGAAGCATTTTGAAAATTACTTCAATTTAAATATCCTAAAATCGAAACTATCAGTAGCTTGTGCAAAATTGTAAATAAGTTTGTAGTCAGGTGATTATATTTTTTTAGTTTTTTCTTTTTGGTCTACTTGTTTTTAAATATGAAGAAATAATGAATTCAACTTTTAAGAATTCACTTCATAATCTAAATTAAACGAAAATCCCATTCGTATTTTATTTAAATACTGAATACATGTGCTGACATCGTAAATCGACAGAAAAATTGAAAAGGGGGGGGGGCGCGACTTTCTCTTTCAATTGACTACATAGTTAAAAGTTATTTTAAGTACCTTCAACTTTCATGTTTTCAAACTCTAGTTGAAACTATTTTCGTATTTTATAATTTCAATTTTAGCACTGAAAGTTTTCAAACTAAACAATTTTTAATATTTCTTCATAAAATCACGAAGACAGAGCATATTTTAACAACATGAGTTCGCAAAAAAATAATGATAGGAATTTTACTTTTTATTTAAAAAGGAATTCTTGAATTCCGGGCAGGCCCGAGGGGGTTTCGAAAAGTGCGAGCGCGCAAGGCCCAACGCCGCTGACAGATTGCGCTTAACAAAACTGAATTGCATTGATTTATGTAACGAAATCAAAATTTGTCTTCAAGTTTTACCTTCCAGGTCACAATATTAATATGAAAATATATTTACATTATTTATTTAAAAATAATTTATTTAAATTGTATCCAAATTGTGCTCTTGTTCTAAAATTATTTTGATCTTACCAATACGCTCGCATCTGCAAAATAAATGTTTATCAAGAAAATTTTAAAAAATTACCTGAGATCTAGCATTATAGACGAACAATTGATTTGCTTAGTCATTTTATCTATCGAATCCCCATTAACCAAAAATCTAGATCATGATGATATTATCAACGAATTTGTTATAAAACTACTAAGTTTTATATATAAAGTAATTATTTTTGTTGTTTGATTTATTAACGATTTTTGTGAGGATAAAATATTAATTTTATAAAAATAATTTAATAATTTATTATTTTATTGTTTTTTTTTAATTTTTACAATACGAAATTGTGCGATGTAATGATTAGCAAAAAGCGATAAATTAATTTGTCGGACGAACATTTTTCAAAGCCCCGCATGTCAATTTTGCACCGGGCCCCGCATTTGTTCGGGCCGGCTCTGTCGCCAAATAACATCGATCATAACGTAATGCTTTGCGTTTGGTGGGAATACAAGGGAATTGCTTATTATGAATTGTTGCCACCAAATCAGACAATGGGTTTGGGAAAATACTGTTTCCAAATAGCAATTTTTAAAAGCAGAAATCGCAGAATATTTTGACTGAGCAATTAATAGGTATACTGGGGTGGGGTCCCTGCGTGTCGCGACTTGAAATCTGGTCTTCCCCCGTCCCTCCTCTAACGAATTATGACTGTAGGACGGAAGTCTTTCTTCTGGTTAGCCGGTCACTTCACATATAGTTACAAGAATCTGACTTCTATCTAACGTCTGTAATTTAAATTAATTAATATAATGAGAATGTGTAAGTTTTGTACTAAGAGAAAATAAATGTAAAAATACAGGGTGAGTTTGACCTATTCTGCCAAACGAAAGAGGGTGATAGAAGAGCCCATGGGGATTATAAAACACTATAGCAACACTGTCCCATCTCGAACCGTTTGCAAGTTTCGGCGGATAAAATGATTTTACTAAAAATCGTGAAAAAATCCAAATTAAAAATTTTTTGGCAGATCTGCATTAAAAAAAGTACAGATTCTGAAAGAGCAGTTAAAATCCTTTAAGATGACACCATTGTCAAAAAAAATACCTGGATTTAAAGCCGAGTTACAAGCGCTGAAATGTTGGCCAAATGCAAAATCGAATTGTCGCCAATATCTTTAATATTGAATACCGCAAACACCGCTCGAGCTAAAATCTGTCAAATTTACCAAAAACTTGTCCATTCTATCAGCTTTCGAATGAGCCTACCATAAACCATATCAGTGTTTTACTTCAGAAGAAATTTAGTCTTTCGTTGGCAATACATCACTGTGTGGCAATACATCAATCGGTGTTCATCGCCATGAAACGATGGTGGATAAATGAAATGTATGCAAATCCGCCACTATGAATTCTTTCGGATATGCAAATGTGTTCCAACCTATTTGCATATAAAAAAGAGTTTATAGTGGCTGATTTGCATACATTCCATTTATCCACAATCGTTTCGCTTGGCAACTTTTAGTCAAAGGTCTATTCTCTAGAAGGCCCTGACTTGATCCTAGTTGATCTCCTGATAGGTCATTTGTCCCTTCTGCCTGCTCTTTGCTGTTACATTAATATCTGTATATCGTTCTTAATTTTTTGCACATCAGCGTTATTTGTTGCTAATTGAAATTTAATACGAAAAATGTTCATTTATCGAAGATGCTGTACTCTCACTCTAATGATGGCTGTTTGCAGGTGTTAATAATATTCTTAGTAGACCACTTCTTCTTTTTCACTCTCAATAGTTGAGTTCTGAATCTGACTAATGTCGGCTGTCTGCTAGAGTTTAGAAAATTCTTTGTAGGCTAATTCTTCTCTTTTACTCTCAATAATAAAAATTTTAATTTCCCGAAGATTCCTTTAGAATGTTTTCTAACTTTTCCTCATTATCTATATATGTCATACGACTATGAATATAAAATGACTTATCTAATTCTTGGGCAAAATCCTTGTTCTGAGAATTCGAGATAAGTGGAACGCAATAACTGCTCCTAATAAAAATGGACGGAATGTCACTCTAAAAACTGACCCACAATGGCAGAATAACTTTACATGAGCTTTCTAGCACCTTAAAAATCTCACAAAATTCCTGTCTTCTTTCTTCAATTCTACCTGGAAAAATGCGCGACTCGTATAGGTTGTAACGCCAATGCATTTTCTCTAAATCTCAGCGAAATTAAAGGTATTTCTTCGATTATTAATTGGCCCTTTAAAAAAGATCATTAAATGAGGGCGATCTGTTAACTCTACACGATGCGGCAAAAACAGGTCTTATCTTTGTTGTAATCCTCTAGAATTTAAACACCGAGTGATGTGAAAGGTTAGTGTCCTTTAAAATTAAGTTCACTATCAGGTACCCCTTCAATTATACCCTCATCAAGTCAAACCCTAAAAATTTGATCATAATCCATGTATTCATTTAGAGACTTCGGTTTTCGCGCGTCACTGAATGATCCCCGTTCTGCTACATAGTGTTTATCTGGCAACCTTAAGTCCCTTGGCGTTCGGGTCCTCTGATGAACAATTGCTCCAATACCGAGTCCTAACATTCATCACCTGCCCCTCCCGAAGGAGGTACATATCGTCATCTGTGAAGGGTAAATCAACCCCCATAGTTACTGTGCCCACCAGGAATACGAGAACCTGGTCACTTATTCGGTGACTTCTCATCCATGTACTCGTGGTGACTCCCCCCAACGAGGGCGGTTATCAGGCTTTACATTATTTCCTAACTAAGGTAAACTCACATAATACCGGCCATCTACATTTCAAATAAAGGAATTCAAAAATTGTTCATGGGCAATTACTTCCTCTGAGAATCTAATATTCCGATTGTCTCTAAATTCGAATAGGACGGAAATTTTGTAATCCCTGAAAGCCAAATTTCACACAAAATTAATGCACTTTTATCTTTGTCATTAGAAAAAAGCATCAGATTCCCCATACACGACCCAAATTAACGTTGTACTCACTGCAATCAGTCCTCTTTTTAACTGCTTAACAAATGCAGTAGCGTAGCGCCCAGGTAATAATATAATTTTTTCTCCCCTCCCCGTCATCATTAGAGGGTTTGTGTAAACAGCATCCGTGCATGGTATTTTTTTCGCCCCGTCGCACAGTGATGAAATATACGAAAAAGTTGGCTAAAATTGTTAAATACTAAAATTATATATATATAACTATTTGTATTAAGAACTTTAGGATATGTTGGGTAGATGTAAATATTAAGAAATTCTCAATTAATGAAGAGATTCGTGGACAATTAAACAGTTATTACACTATAATCAGTAGAACCAGCGGGAGTGTCCTCCCCTAAACTTTCTCGTATACTTCCTCCAAAAGGTGCCGTTTCCCCTTCCCCCGCGTGGCTAAAAAAATTCGAACCTACTGTTATACAGAATTATAGTGATTGAAAAATATCTAGGTACAGAATTCAAAGAGATGCGTACCGATTAAAACGCATCTATCGCACACTGCTAGGTTTCACTCTTGCCGTCTCAAGGACAAACTGACGTAATCGCTCCTTTCGCGAGCACAGACGATTGCTTCGTACGCATGCGCGTGGAGATAGCGGATTGGTTTCAATGGTAAATTATACAGACCGACAGACAGTCAACCCTTTGTCGGATTTGGCCCAAAATTTTATACGGACCTACATTCATGACGATAAAACTGTGTACCAAATTTAATCCATCTACCTATTCAAGTTTTTGAGTTATAGAGTTCACATGACTTCGGGTATACAGACAGACAGACAGACTTCCCGCTGACGGATTTTGTCCAAAATTTGATAAAAACCTACAAATTATGTTTAAAGACCACATACCAAATTTCATCCCCGTAGCTCTCATAGTTTTCGAGTTATCGTGTTCACAGACATACAGACACGCAGACATAATTCCAAAATTGTGTTTTTCGGACTCAGGGAGGTCTAAAACGTGGAGATACGTCAAAATCTCGAGTTCGAATTTTTTGACGATTACAATACTTTCTCTTTGCGTACTTCGTATACGAGGAAGTAAAAATGAATAAAATAGCATCAGCTGACTTCCGCGAGCATGCGGTATTGACTTCGTTCAAGGTTCAGCTTATCAACCACGAGACCTATTTGCTATTTAAATTTATCTAGGATTATTTTTTTAATCTTTCAGCATTGTTTTTTTTATCTCGCCCCCGCACCGCGTTTGCCATTTGCATAAGTCTATATGGAAAATAAAATACGCGCTAGAAGAATTTAATCCGGCAATGTAGCGTGAACAGTCCTAACTGCAGATGGTTTTCAATTACTGCTTAAGACAAAACTTTAAGCTATGATTAAACTGCTTGTTTGTTGTTGAATGCAAATTACATCTTTGGTTCGTTGAGTATTCGTAATATTGTTTGCTGTTATGACTAATTAAAAATTTTATCAAAGTTTTCATGTCTGTCGGATTCAAATCAGTTTTCTAGCTTATGACGTATACAGCTTCTTATTTTTGAATTTGTGTCAATTCCTGAACAAAGTGGAGTCATACTGGTCTACAATATCTAGAAGACGGTCGTGGATAATCCACATTATAGTATGCTGTTGTTCATCTCGATTCCGCAAAAAATTAATTTAATGGAACAAAAGTTATTCAAATTGCTTCAACAAACTGTCAAAATCTCATTTACTAATTAAAAAATATTGTTAATATCGTCCTCGAAGGATAAAAAATTAACTTATAAAAATTTAATCAGATGATTTACAATTTGATTAAGCAAGTCTTGTAAAGCCACTTTTGCTGTCAGTTACAGAAATATTTTCTTAGCTTTTATATCTTTTTAGCTTCTATTATGATTTCAAAATGACAGCATCAAGGGGAACTTTCTTCAAGAGCACTGTTTCATATATTGTATTGATTTTTTTAAAATTTGTAATGAATCAATAGTGGTAAGAACTTGTCTTCTGATATCGTATATACACTGGTATACAAAAGTTAAGGAACATTTCGTAAAATGTGAGAAATTTTCAATTAATACGAAAACTATGTTTCGAAATCAGTCCTGGAGAATCGTGTGGCATTCAATAGAGTATCATATACATATTACAGTGAAGATTCGGTCACGAGGGCAATTAGGGGGACCACCAGAAAGGGATGAAGGCGAAAATGGAGTTTCACCCATCCTGTTTCACAGAAAGCTGATAACGAGATGTAACTTTTATCAATGGTTATGGTTTAATATGCATAATATTTACATGCATTTTAGTAAGCATAGCACAAGTATTCGGGAAGATATAAAGGTTTCTTTAAAAAATCCCAAATTTTTCCGCATGTGTTTTGCTTATAACATGCAGAGTTTTCATTCAAATTATTCGAAATATGTAGAACACTTGAAAATATGTTACAGAAGTATTGTATTAAACTTTGAAGTAAATACGTTGAATATTAGAGGAAATATGAGTGTTCATACTAAATAATTTGTTACTGCGCCAGTTGAATCCCATTAAAATTCAGAAAGCTGTCGGCATTTCAGTGAGGTGAATTTCAATTTCTCTTTAAGAGAAGCTAAATGATGAGGGTTCTTGCACAAACTGATATTTTTTAAACTTTAATCTTCGAATGGTATTCGAGAAAATGCAATTTAAATAATGTATTTAATTTATAAGTGTTCATGGTATTCAGGATATTCAATTTTACTGAAATTCAATGTCACTGTTCGAAGATTCAAATTTAAAAATATCAGTTTGAGCAAGAACCCTCATCATTTAGCTTCTCTTAAAGAGAAATTGAAATTCACCTCACTGAATTGCCGACAGCTTTCTGAATTTTAATGGGATTCAACTGGAATTTTTTAAAAAGTTGTTCTATATATCTGGCTTTGAAGTTATGAAAGAAAAATTCCGCTGCGTTTCGCACATGCGCAGTAAAAAAATATTTAGTACAAACACTCATATTTCCTCTAATATTCAACGTATTTACTTCAAAGTTTAATGCAATACTTCTGTAACATATTGTCAAGTGTTCTTCAAATTTCGAATAATTTGAATGAAAACTCTGCATGTTAAAAAAAAAAAAAAAAAAAAAACCCGGAAAAAAATTGGAATTTTTTTAAAGAAATATTTATATCCTTCCGAATATTTGTGCTATGCTTACTAAAGTGCATGTAAATATTATGCACATTAAGCCATAACCATTGATAAAACTTACATCTCGTTATCAGCTTTCTGTGAAACAGAATGGGTGAAACTCCATTTTCGCCTTCGTCCCTTTCTGGTGGTCCTCCTAATTGCCCTCGTGACCGAATCTTCACTGTAATATGTACATGATACTCTATTGAATGCCGCACGATTCTCCAGAACTGATTTCGAAACATAGTTTTCGTATTAATTGAAAATTTCTCACATTTTACGAAATGTTCCTTAACTTTTGTATGCCAGTGTATTTTTGACTCTCAAATACCAAGATTTTCATCATTTCAGTGTGTCCCTTTATTCTCCCTTTCATTTGAGCGGCATGCATTAGGCTCTTTCTGCATCTGTTTTCTCTCGCTTGCTCTCTCTCTCTATTCTTAAGTTTCCCTTCCGATAATTCGTTCATTGCTGTCTTCAAAAGCTTTTAACGGCCCATTTTAAGGACGCATGTTTTAAAAAATTTTTTTTCCAACTTAATTGGTTATCAGAAATTAGCTTCGATAATTTTCTTTTTTTCGGAGTCTAGTAGTTCGTTATAAGCATATAAAACCCACACAAAATTTAGAAAGAAAATGTTTGTTCTGGGCAATTTTGTTCTTAGAAGAATTATTCTTATAAAATGTATCAATTCTCATCGAATAATTGATCGTGATGCAACCGAAGTTATCCCTAAAAGAACATGCATAGAAATATTTGTATAGTTACTAATGCAATAAAACTACAAAAAAATTAAAAGTAGCAAGAAAATTTGTTTTAAATGTAGAGCTACCAATATAAGCTTTATTTAAAATTATTTATAATGCCAGAATTCCTTGAAATCCCTCACTTTCCCCCCCTATGATTCTATTCTAATACATAAAAAATTCTTTTGCATTTAAAAAACGAGATTTTATTTTTTAAAAAAAACTGTTTTTTTCCTATTAATAGGGGTTTAAAAGTTCGCTCGTACCTTATTGACTAAGTTCCATATCGAAAACAAGGCACTAGATGAAATCGAACAAAAATAAATTATAGAAAACTTTGAAACGAATGTGGAAACACTTTCAGCTTTGAAAAGAACTCAGAAATTTACTTTAGTCTGACGCCCGGGGCAACTATACCTCCTTACCGCCGGGTCGCTACGCCACTGAACAAATGAGTAAGAATTTTCCCGGTTATCGGGTTCTAAATTACTTCCTAACCACGGTAAACTCACATAATACCGACCATCTATATTACAAATAAGGAATTCAAAAATTGTTCATGGGCAATTACTTTCTCTGAGAATCTAATATTCCGATCGTATCTAAATTCGAAAAGGACGGAAATTTTGTAATCCCTGTCAGCCAAATTTCACACAAAATAGATGCACTTTGATCTTTGTCATTACAAAAAAGCATCATATTTCCCATACACGAGCCAAATTAAAGTTATACTAACTACAATCAGTCCTCCTTTTAAGTATTTAACAAACGCGTAAGAATTTTCCCATGTGACTACCAATGAGCTAGTAGGAATATATTTCACCCCTTGTTTTATCATGATATCCCTCTTAAAGGTAAATTACAGGGTGGTCATAAATTATTGGACCCATTTAAAAATCAATAATATTAATAAATATAAACAAATACTATAGCAACTGCGTGACGATTTAAATGAGAGAGCAGTGCAAACATTTTTTTATAGTTAGGTGGCACTATGTTATGACTTCGAAGTGTGTATTCTTGACTAAATTGCGGCTCTTTTTAATCTTTTATGAGTAAGCATCTTTCAATGTATCCGGAAGTATTAACCGTCATGATTGCCGAGTGTGGGACAGAAAATCCTCATGTCGCAAGTGAACACGTACGAGATGGTTCTAAGTTTAACGTTTGGTGTGCATTAGCCGTGGATGAAGTGACAGGGCCATTTTTCTTCATGGTGTCGACAATGACAAGTGATGTTCATCTCGAGATGTTACAGTGTAATCGAACACCGTCAGCCATAAATTTATTTACAGCAAGATGTTGTTCAAAACTACCTCAGAAAAAATTTCCCGACGGATAGAATTGGTCGAGGTGAACCGATTTCTTGGCCTGCCCGATCGCTGACTTAAAGCTCTTATTATTTTTTTCTTTCTTTAAGAGACTGCCATACACCTGGTGCACTCAACACACATTCGTGATCTTGTTAACCTTAAACAAAGAATGAACGAGGATAATGGAGGAGTAACAACTAAGATTCTCAGCAAAATCTGGCGTGAAACTGAATGCAGGTTCGATATTCTACGTATGACAATGGAGCTCCTCACGAAGTTATTCAACAGTGAAACGTTATTAAAAACTGTTTGAAATATGTATGTAAACAAAACACTAAACATTGAAGTACTTTACTTTTTAAAATTAATTTTTGAAATGGTTTCAATAATTTATGGCCACCCCTGTATTATCAATACGAACTAGATTCAATCTTTCCCTCACCTTCCATTTCCGCCTTTAAAAATTTCATTACATTAGTAAGGCGAAAAAAATTATGAAGCCTCTGGCTGGTTAAAGAGCGAACTTCTCAGCCAAGCAGTTTACGTGTCTTCCGGAAGGCTCGATTCCACCACACAATATAACAATGAAGTATTTCCTACCGTTTTGAATCCTAAAGATTCTATAGCCGTCAAAAAATCTTCAATTTGACATTAAAGATTACCAAAGGACAAATTTACTTTAATATCTGCCTTTTCATTAGAATTAATTAGATCAATTAAATCCGAAACAAAAACTTCAATTACCAAAACAGGATTACCGAATAGTCTTTTCAGTGCAATAATAGCTACATCGTAATATTTCGAAGTCATCGAATAACTTTCAATAACTTCTTTTCCGTACGGGATCCCAGTTTCATACTCTGAAGCAAATAGGAAAATTTCACTATCATAAAACAGGGTCATTGTGAATTCTTTCAGACTGGGACCAAAAAGGAAGACAATTACGTAATTCTCAATCAAACTTCCAAGGCTGAATTTTCGGAAGTAGATAAGATTTATTTTTAATATAAGATGCAGAACTATCACGTGACCTCGTCTCTGCATTTACCTCATTCAAAATTTCTAATATTTCATTTAATTGAAGGGTCAAGGTGACGAATTCATCTGAATAAATTTCACGTTGTTCAATCTCATTTGAGATTCCTTATTTCGAAGTCTCATTTTCAATCGACAAATCAAGAATTTTTTTATTAAGTACTTTTAATTTCAAGTATAAGTTCTCCAATTTAGTAAACTTATCTTTTACAAACCTAAAGAAATATCCTCTTTAGCTACTTCCGTTGCTATAAAGGTAAAAGTCTCGGGAAAAAAGAGATATGTAAACTGGCAAATTTAGCCTTTAAAGATTCCACAATAATGTAAGGAATCAATTTACTCTTTACTAAATAATTCTGTTCAAAAATTCAAATATACTTCAATACATATAAAAATTAACATTGCATTCTATAAATTAGTTTGAGCAGTTCAATCTAGAATACATCCTGTTGCGGACAGCAAGAAATGTTAGGTACAAAAAGAAAAACACAAAGGTAAGCGAAAACCAAAATTATTGACTTTGCATGAACAAGGAAAATATTTTTACCCCAACTAATCAGAATTATTCAAGTCTACCTGACAAATGCAGGTTTTAAACATAAAAACTTATACAAATTAGCAAGAAAATTTTTTCCACATGCTCAGAAAGGATGATCCAGATATAATTTTTTTGTACTGCGATAGGTAGGTGTATGTTCCACTATACCAGAGCTGCAAAATTAGCTGTGAATAAAAGCTAAACAGACGCAAGAAATATGAGTCAGTTTTTCACTACACATCTTTATACACAATTCACGACACTTACATCACAGTAACAAACAATTAACATTTATAAAATGCAACAGAGTTTATGTACATTTTATGCAACATTGTGGGGACTTAACAATGCCCCAAGGCTGATGTCCATTCTAAGAAGGCAACATTGGTCTGGTACGTTAAACCGAAATTAAGACAATAATATAAACAGGAAAGTGATATTTAACAGATGTAAAGGCGACTTGTTACAATCCTGGACAACTAGCGTCAGCTGTTCAGAGAATACAAAGTTCATTTTCAAAACATTTATAATATTCCTCCTAGGTCACTTCTTCTCTTTCATTTTATCACAGCTAAAATAATAAACATTTAATTTCGGGTCACCTTCAAAAGAGTTGGTTTCAGCATCTTACATTTAAAAAAAAACAATCAAAATTTAAAAGAATTGTAGGCAAAATTGCACAAAAAAAAGGAATTATTTTTTTTAGTTCAACAGAATTGATGACTTGTAGACAGTCAGCCAACTGTGAAAAAAAATGGACCGAACTGATTTGTTTGCGAATCTGAAAACATGAAGAAAAAAGAACTAGAGATAATATTCCGAATTTTAAACAATACTTGATTTTAATTACAATGAGTTCGAGTACATGGCCCTTTTAAATGAAGTTGGTGCAGCATAAATAATAATGGTTTTTGCGCCAGTAAACTATCAAATCAATATCTTTTAAATTAAATGAAAGCACAAAATTAGATTATTATTTTGGAAATAAAGTAAAAAAAAAAATAGGGGCCAAAAAAGCTGCGAGGCACATAGGCTGTTGCCTACTTTGCCTAATCAATAAACCAGCCTGCTGCAAATCCTGTAGCGCAAATAGGCATGCGGAGGACAATGCGACTAACATTAGTACATTCTTCTTCATAATTTTCATTTCTTGAAGACTTGAATGTATCTCCTATTGGCTGTTTGTAGGTGCCTTCCTCGGTTGTATAGTGGCCAGTATCCCCGCCTGTCGGTGTTAATATTCTTCGTAGGTCGAATCTTCTCTTTCACTCTCAATATATTCTTCTTCACAGGGTTCACTTCTTTCCTCAGAACTAAAAAGAAATTTAATATAACATTTAGCGTGAAATGCACTTTTTTATACTTATAAAAGGCAATGTTTGTGTACGTGTGTGTCTGCGATGTCCAGCCGAATCTATCGCACTTACAGCCATGAAATTTGGCACACAGGGAGTCATAATGGTGACTGAATGCAACTCGAAGCCGGAATTTTAAAAATTAATCTAGAAATTTTTTTATTTAATATTTCGTGTTGTTTTGGGTAATTTTTGGCACGTTTACGGCTGTAGTGTCTTTTCTAATGATCGTTGAAAAACAATCAATGCACCATCGGATAGAACAAACAATTTTCTTTCTCATGAAATTTGTTTTGAGCTTCAAACGTAATTTACTAAATTTTGATAAATTTTTAAAAAATAGTCAGTTTTGCCATCGAAATTTTATTTTTGTTTTTAAATTTGCTGCATCCGACTTTTTAACACTATTATTTTCAATTTTTTCAGCTTATAACTGGAAAGGTGCTGTCGGATTTAAAACAAGAACGGTTAAAATATCTTTTCCCGTTTTTTTAAATTAATTTTTTCCTGGTCAGTTGAAAGTTATTTTCTCTAGCCAGATTCCTTCCGCGACACTTTTCCGGAACGTTGCTGGAAATTTGATTGGCTGAAAAGCGCAGGTGACTTCATAACCTTCAATTGAATGAATTTGATTATTATTTTCGGCAGTATCTTGACGTATTTATTCATCTTGCATACTTTGCTTGCAGTATAATAATAATTTTCACGTTGCAATTTTTTAATATTGTTTTAGATTAACCTTTCTGCAAATAAAATGTCATTATCGCGAAAAAAAAAATAAGCGGGAAAATCAATAATGTGTATCTTTTGATTTTGTTTTCAAAACTTTCTCATGTCATTGTGGGCGTTTTTTTTTTCTCATTTTGTTGAAGTCTTGATTCCACGGGCAACGCCGTGCGCGAACTGCTAGTTAAAAATAAGTGTAAGAGTTGGGTATTAAAGAATAAATATAGAAAAAGAATGTTTTTAAAACCAATCTCAATCTAGAACTACTTCCGTAATATTCATTTAAATGCTTCTGGAAAATTTCTACTTTCCTTGGCAACTTTTTTTTTGGTCTAATTTCGTTAACTCAGAAAGAAACCGTATTTGGACACTTAAATGAACGGAGCTGTAGCAGGAAACAAAAATCAAAACAAAGTGGTTTAATTTCGCAACATAAATTCGCATTATGTTAGCCAAAAAAGGAAAGATTTACCAGATCTGCAAGTAAATGAGAAGCAATTATTATATTTAAAAGACGATTTTTTTTCATATCTCATCGTGGTCGAATTTTAAAAAATCGCCAATTTCTAACCACATATTACTTTTTAGGTTTAAACTCGGCTTCATCCGAGTTTTTAAAGTGTAATAATGAAAGGTAAATGCAAAATACATTAAATAGTGGAGGCTTAGGAATGCAACAGAATAATTCTCTATATATGCTTCATAAATCACCTCAAACAGGGTCAGATTAAGCCATGTAGGAGCCTGTTGTAAACGTAGTCGTAATCGTAGATTTTTATCCTTTTTATTTAAACGCAAAACATTGAATATATACTGACAAAAACACAATTAATAACTAGGAAACAGTATATTTACATTCAAAGGTATAGTAAAATAGTTCGCAATTGGAATTCTTTTTTAGACATTAAACTAAACTGAAAACTGCATATTGTATCAAAAACATAATTCATACAATTTTCTTGTTGCCAGATGAAACTTAAAGTTATAGCATAAATAAAGATTCAAATAACATAGAGACTTCATTAGCTCACAGCAAACTCCCACCTTTTGTATTGTTTGAGAGAAACTGTACCTGCAATACAAAATATAAACAATAAATAAAAAAAAGTGTATTTCATAAGTTCATTCGTTTAACCGGCACTTCTCAACGACCACTACGGATAAATCTGGTTTCGTCTTGTTCATTGGTATCGCTAGGTTCGGGTTCAGGTGTTGTCTCCGTTTTCTGAGATACTTTACTGTTTGGAACATTGGCACGACTAGGTCGAGGCTCTGGCATAGCCTTTTCTTCCTGAGACACTTCACTGAGTTTGTCAACAGAAATAAGTTCTAATGGATAAACGGGTCGTATGATTTCACCATTGGCTACTCGCAGTCTAACAACACGTTCCACTTTGTCCTTTCCAGGAAACAATTCAATCACCTGAGCCAAAGGTCAATTAATCCTGTTTGAGTTCTTTGACTCAACTAGGACAATTTCTCCTGGAGAAATTGTTTTTCTCTTTGAAGATGACGTGTGACTACTTCTCACCAATTCTGCAAGATATTCCTTATAGAAACGCTTTCGTAAATTTAGCCGTAATGTATGAAGGCAACGTATGCGTTTGAGTAAGTGCTGAGAGTCAATTAAATCCAAATCTATGGTTTCTTGTTCTTTTAAATCTTGAATACAGTGACCAGGCGTAAGAGGTCTCAATTCATTGGGGTTGTCTGTCAAGTATGTCAAGGGTCGCCCATTAATGGTAGCTTCACAGTCACAGAGCAAAGTCAACATTTCTTCATATGTGACACAGGCTCTGCCTATAAATACTTTCTAAGAAATTCCTTGACACATCCTATCATTCTTTCCCCAAACCCACCATACCATAGAGCTGATGGAGGGCTAAATAGCCATTTAATTTTCATTACAGCACATTCTCTTTTTATGAAATCCCAGCCCAATGATTTCAAAGCATTTGCAGTTCCTGTAAAGTTCGTACCAGTATTAGTATACAGCCTCTTCCTCTCCTTGCCCAAAATCTTCGTAATGTTTGCATGAATGTTTCGGTGGATAGAGATGCAAATAACTCCAAATGGATTGCCCGATAAACGGCACACGTGAAAAGAACTATCCAAGCTTTATTTCCTTCATGTAAGAAGAGAGGTCCAGCCAGATCCGCACCAGCAATTTGAAATGCTGCGACTCGTTGCAATCTTTCAGGAGGTAAGGGGGCTGGATCTGGGTTAACGTTTTCAGAGTTTAGCTTCTTGCATTGAACACATCTTCGAAGAACTGATCTAGCAACTTTACGTCCCTTAGGAATCCAGAATCTGTCTCTTAACTGTGTCAGTGTCGTTAACACTCCAGCCTGAATCAAAGATCTGTGGGTATGGAAAATCAGTCTTTCTAAAATTGGATGACCTGGTAGAACTATAGGACACATAAAGCTCTAGGGATCTTCACTCAGAATGAGGCTTGTTTGAATTCTCAAAATGCCATTTTCTACGTAAAATTGTATCGCATTATTAATATTTCTCACGTATTTCAGAAGGCCATTCAGACTGAATGATTTTTATCAGTGCTTTCTGCATTTTCAATCTCTTCACATGAAATATCATTCGTCAACTTTTGAGAATGTTTTTTGATGTTGTCACAAAATCTCATGACATATGCAGTCATTCGAAGAATTCTTGGGTAGTTTGAAAAATACAAAATCTCTCTTCAAATTTTTCTTTGTTTTCAGTGGCTAAGTTTGTTATCACCGTCTTTCGTCGTTCCAGAAATGTTTCCTCTGGAACGGTCTCAGGGATTGGCCAAGAATCTTTGTTTTCATATGAGGCGTGCGGATACGAAGGGCGAACTCAACAAAAGGTGGTATTCAGAAAAACGCATTTGAAAAGTTTTCCATAAGGGCTTTTCCATAAGCTTGGGATCATTCTCTGTTTATTTTGAGAGGGAAAGAAGGGCGAACTCTACATGAAAAATAAACATGTAAAAAAACAATTGACCCGATGTTGAGTTCGCCCTTCGTATCCGCAACGCCTCATATAACCAGCTCGGACCCTCCCACCATTCAGATGCAATTAACTGATTTACGAGACACCCTCTAGATGGGGGATTTCCTAGATTACTGGCCTCTGGTATATGTTTCCAACAGGTCTTGTCTGACAACTGTCGGATTTCTCTCACGCGATTGTTTACAAAAACAGACCATGCTTCATCATTTTGAATCCAGGCTAACACTGTTGCTGAATCTGCCCATTAATGCAAATGTATATTGTTTCTTCCCGAATAAAAGAGTCCATCCAATACAGTAGCACATAACTTGGCTCCAATAAGGGCTGCCAAAAGCTCTAGGCGGTGAATTGCGATATATTTAGGAGGTGCTACCGGAGATTTTGCATATAACAAATATACATCTACTTATTCCTCAGTTTTAACTCTTATAAATATTGCTGCAGCATATGCATTTTGACTTGCATCGCAAAACGCGTGGACAGAAATGTCCCGTTTATCCTCAGAAAACACGCGGAACCATCGAGGTATTTTAATATTCTTCAGTAGATATAAATCATTATACTATTCAGAAAATTATCTTTTAGTACTTTCATCTACTTCATTATCCCACGAAATCCTTGTTTTCCATATTTTCTGAAGAAACAACTTTGAAACTAATAAGACAGGGCAAGTAATTCCTAGAGTAATTCCTATTCTTAGATCAAAAATTTTATGTGGAACAAAAACATTTCTCTCTTTAGTGACTTTGATTTTCTTCAACTTTTCAAGACGTTGAAGGTTTAGATGAAAACAATCCTATCTCTATTCCATAATATACCCAAAATTGAAGAAACAGAAGTTTCCTTATCTCCAGTACATTGCCAGGCTCTTAAATTAAACATTCCTTTTGACATAACACTTTTTGCTTCCTGAATGCATTGATAAAGCTCTTCTTCTCTATCTACACTGGCAACGACATTGTCAACATAAAAACTTTGTTCAGCGTTCCTAATATTTTTTTATTGTAATATGGATCCTCAGAAAGCCTTTCAAGGTGGAATTTCAGAATTGCTCCCAGTAAAAACGGACTGCTGACTACACCGAAAACCACCCTTGCGTGACGATAAACCTTTAATTGTCTACTTTCTGTCCACACCATAAAAAACGTAAAGAGTCTCTATCAGACTTTCGAGCACTTATTTGTAGGAACGCTTTCTCAATGTCTGCTGAATCTCGATATTTACGCTCTCGAAGTCTTTGGAGAAGAGATGGAATAAATTCTATCAGATTTGGATCACAATTTAAGCATTAGTTCAAAGAAGTAGACTTTTCCCTTAGAGAGGCTTCAAAGGCTGGCCTAACTTTAGTAGAACCCTCTTGTTTTATCAAAGGTCGTCTGTGAGGCAAGTAATGCCCAAAATTATTAACATCATCAGGAGGGACTTCTTCAATAATACTCAATTTTTACCATACCTTTAAGACATTATCATATACTTGTTAGAGATTGTCCGATTTCATCTTTGCGGTTATTTTTTGAAGACGTTTTAAGGCAAAGTCTTTATGAGAAGGCAAAGGAATATGATCTTCCTTCTATGGCAAGGCAATCTCATAGCGATCTTTGTCATTTATAGAGATTGTTTTCACGAAATTTTCTTTAGCTTTCAAACCTTCTTCCTTAGATATTTTAGCTGCTGAATCCGTTATGCCTATTACCTCTAAATTCCAAAGATTCGTAATAGATGCTTCTTTAATAAGCAGTGATGTAGTCACATAGAAAAGTTTTCTGTATCTTCATCCAATGATGGTTTTCCTAATACAGTCCAAACTAAAAGAGTTTCTGTAGCAAGAATACCACAAGACAAATTCTCCTGTCTTCCAGTAAGAATAGTGGTGGCAATGTCAGCTCCTATTAATAACTCTATGGGTCTCACAGAATCTTCAGTATCTGTAATTACAATATTCTTATCCCTAAGTTCTTTCATCCATGGACCTTAAAGCACAGGGCTAACACTATCACAAATTAACGACTGATCTAATACTTCAAATTGCTGCACGAAGTTTCCTTTAAGGTTTCCTAATTTTACATTGTAACAAGAATGTTTTCTTTCACCAGTTCTTCCAGCTAAAAAAAATGGATAAGAAGCTCCTGCCTCACGATCTTACAACCCAACTTCACTGCTGTATCCTTTAGAATATAGGATCTCTGGGATCCAGTATCAAGAAGAGCCCGAACATGTAGGCTTCAGGTAGGGCTACATGTGATCCCTTGGCATTAATGATAAAAGTTTGCAGGAACACTTTGGGAGATTTTGAAAAGTTGTAAAGAAGTTGTAAAGAAAGATTTTGTCCGCTTGAGTCTTTTTCATTGACAAGTGTAAACGCATTTTCTTCCTTCTTATCCTGCTTAGGAAAGACATTCTTACTAGTGTTAGACAATTAGGGACATAAGATTGCAAAATGTCTTTTTAAACAAATGGCACACCATACATTACTGTGGAATTTTTTGGACATGTGCCCATTTTTGAGGCACACTAGACAAAGTCTTTTTCGTAAGACATCCGTCTTCCTTTCATCTCTAGTTATCGCTCCAGCTTTACCACAATCTTGGCTAGGGTGAAAATTACTACAAAAAAGCACATTCAATTCTTCCTTATGTAGCAGATATAAGAGCAGAAGCAATCTCAGTCCTCTCCAAATTAACTAATTCTCTTTTAACTTTAACTTGGCATCCAAATCCAGATCGCGCCAAATTTATCATTTCTTCACCATTAACTTCCTGCCTCAAAAATGCCAAGATTTTCTAGAGATCTTTGACTGTTTTCAGGAAGCTCGGCGTCATTTTTTAAAATGCTGCATGCTCTATGCCTCTCCCAAGCTCTCAAAACATCTTCGGGAAGGCAAGATTCCACTAGAGGTGATAAGAAGTCAGCAAACTTTTCTTTAGACCTACCCAATGAGTCGTATTCATAAAAACGAAGGATATCCCCAAGCATAAGGTAGAAGTGTAAGGTTATGATTTAAAGCAAAAGGTAGAAGTACAAGCATTTCCTTCTTTCCGTATTCATAATGATTACCTTATACTTGCGAGGATATGCTCCAAGCGCAAGTAAAAGGTTGACTCGTCAGAGCGGTGAGTGACATGTTAGAACATGTTCCGTGTTGTCCTTGCTTCCTTCACTTCGCTTATGCATTACTCAGTCGTACTTCAGTTGTGTTACGGACCACATCAAACGTTTTTTAGTGAGTGTGTACCATTTTGTATTAGTGAAGTGACAATGAAAGCGAAAAAAATGCTAGTAACGAACTTAAGTTTATAGCAGAAGGGGTTGCCTCATTTTCCGTTATATTGGAAAAATCTCAAGTGCCACTAATAAAACGAAGGAAGGACGGGGCAATTGGAGTTCTTGCGAAGAAATACGAAGCAACATTTGGTAAGCCACTTGATGCTAAAGGTTTATTTAAAAAAATCAACAATATGAAAACAAGGTTGAAGAAGAAAACGGACTTGAATAAAACTGGAAATAAAGCGATCAAATTGTTGTATTGGGAGAAGTGTTTACTAAAGGCTATGGAAGGTGACAGCAATCCAACTATCGGGAGAATTGGCGGGGCCATTCAGATTGGTATTTACGAAGGCGAATCTATTCAGCAAAGACGGAGTGAACCAACTGCACAGAGAAGAGGGAGTTAAGCATCTTTAGAGCAAGCTCTCCTGGTGTCACTGATGTTAAACCACCACAAAACTTGTTACCACCAAAAAAAGAAATTAGCGACAGAGAAGTGTATGAAACAGATGAAACTAGAGCACTGTCTAGAAAAGAACTCCAACTCTTAGTTCTGTTACAGCAGTACCGTATGAGTGTAGTGCAAAGAGAATACTATGAAAAGAAGATAGAAATGATGAAGGAATCTACACCAAAAAGTTTTATTGATGGAAATCAAACGTACTTCAGCTTATAACAAATTCATCAAAACCTGAACAAAACAGTTAAATATGTTTATTTTTTTCAGACGGAATTGTATTTCATTAACCAAAATTGTAAATTCATAATACTCATTAAATTCTAATATGTCATTCAAAATTGTTTATTATAATACTTAAGTTTCTTCTGATTTCTTGTCCTTGATGGCGAAAACTGTTGTTATCAAAATGATGGTTTTCTTCTTGATTATTTTCTTCTGGTGCCTCTTCAGCTGGTTCGAAGTCAGGATCGCCCAAAGTTTTAGCGATGTTATGGAGCACGACACAGGCAACTATTATTTTTGGTACATTTCCCCAATTTCATGCAACAAACATGCTGTAAGATAGGACACCGGCGTTTCAGTTGGCCAAAACATCGTTCCGCTATTACTCTCTCTTTTTTAAAAAAGCTTGTTATATTTTACCTCAGCACCAGAAGTAGGGGGTTCAAATGGAGTCATAAGGCATGGCTCTATCCCATATCCGCAGTCACCAATTAGCACAGAATTGCCTTTATTTCTTAATTGTAAGCACAGTTGTGAATTTGTCCATATCCTTGAGTCGTGCACGGATCCAGGCCAACTAACGTCAACACTAGTGAACATTTCTTTGGCATCACAAGTGGCTTGAACATTCAGAGTAGGCTTACCTTTTCGATTAATGTACTCATCTCCATAGAGTTTTGGTTTTAGTATCTCCTATGTGGGAACAATCGATTACACCAATAGCTGTCGGAAACTTATACTTCCTTTTCCATAACTGTTTTGCCTCCGTCATTTCATTTTTGGCAGTTGGAAACTTTATCAATTCATTTGCATGAGCAATTATGCTGTCAACTACTACATTCACAGTCCGAGATACCGTAGATTGACTAACACCAAGTTCAGCACCGATACCTTATTGAAAGCCAGGATCACTGAGATAACGCAAAAAAAACCTTTACTGTATGGACAGATGACAAGGCACCTCCCCAAGTTTCTTCATTCGTACCTAAAAATCTGTCCGTAAGCCACTGTACATTTATTTCTTCAAAACAATATACATCTTTAAAATCAAGAACAAGTGTAGATAAGCGGAGATTGTAATGTTTAACATCCCTCACATGCACAACATCTGCCATCGCGCTGAGAATCGGATAAAACAAACTTTCACTACTGAGGTGAGTCTGCTACTGAGCTAACTCATCCTTTTTGAAGGATTTGCTTTTTATTTAAAGTAAAAGGTCAAGTTTATGTATACCCATTTACTTTTATATGAGTGTAAGGATACGCTTCTACTCTACAAGTATAAGGTTCTGCATTATGAATACAAATAGAAGGATTTCCTTCATATTTTACGAGTATAAGCATATCCTTTTCTTTATGAATACGGCCCAATGTGTCTAATGCTCGTAGATGCGACTAGATGATCGTACAAAGTTGTTAAATCCGCACATTTTCGTCCACTGACAGCATTTTTTATTACCATCTTAAGTAATTCCCTCACGTAAACTTGTACCAGCAAATCTTCCCTGCTAAATCTCTCCTTTAGTAACTCAATCACTTTAGGACAATTTTGAACAGTTGGTGGGAAACTTTCTATCAGACTGGCAGCTCGAGTTCCAGAAATAATCGCCTGAATCAAATATTGGAATGTGTCTTCAGATGGCATCTTTTCACCTTCATGAATTCTAGAAAAGTGACTCCAGAATATCAAGAAAAATTTAATATCGCCATTAAATTTCTTCAATTCTAGCTTAGGTAAGCGATACTTTCGGTCACAAGATGATTTCACCGATTGGGACTCACAATTATTTTCGAAACTTTCAATTTTCGATTTCAACGATAAATACTGTTCCCTATAAATTCCAGCCGCATTAAAATCTTTAGAATACTCTTTTTCTTGGCTTTCATTAAGCAACAGTTCAGATGTAGATTCTTGTGTTCATTGAAATTCATCAGCCAGTTAAGAACTCAATTTACGAAGCCCTTTAACATGTACTTGTGATTTTGTAATTTCCTCATCAATAGCTTTCGCAGTATTCGTATATGTTGTGCGCAAAGTTTTACGTTTCAATTCAAATGCTTCCATATCTTAAAATATGCAAGGAAAGCAACTAAAATCGTGTTATAGCATAAATAGAGATTCAAACAACACATAGACTTCATTAGCTCACAACAGGGCCCGAAAGCAACGGAAGCTTCAGGGCCTCTTTTCCCCTTCTGATTGTCAAAACTAGATAATTTTTTATTAATTTTAAATTAACCTCAATATAGCAGTTTTTGAGAAAAAATATTAAACTGCAAATGCCTGCAAGAGAGTTGGTTTCAGTAAACCAAGTTTAAGAAATTGAAAGTAATTTTAAACAAAATGGTAAAATATTGAATAACTCTTTCGGAATAATCTAAGATACTTTAGGATAAAGTTTGCCAGAGCTATTGAATTTTGAGGCAGTCAGCCAACCAGGGAAAAAAATGACAATTGAAAACATGAGAAAAAATATCCTAAGAATAATGTCCTGAAATTAAAAAAAAATCCTATTTTTTATTTTAGAAAGTTCAAGGACATGACCTTTGTAAATCAAGTGAAAACATAAAATATAATTACACTTAAAAGAAACAAACAAACAAAAAAGAAACCAGAGGCCACCCAGAAAGATACAGGGTCCCTTGGCAGTTGCATACTTCATATAATGAGAAGTTTGGTTACTGTGATTTATGGATGTGGGGTCATCTGGAAAAGGTGAACTACAAAGGGAATATTAATAATCTAGTCAATAATGATATGTACCTCCTTGTAAGTGTATTATGCATAGAATACTAGTATTTTATATTTAAAAATTGAGTATTCTTTATTATTGATATGTTTTTCATAGCTAATTCCATCATCAAATAATGCACTATCGAACGAAGAATTTTTTTCCCACCACAAACAATTTATATTTAAACTAAAATGAACTTCTATTCAAGCACTTTTGGCC
>BGPR01000235.1:40838-162160 GCA_013235015.1 Araneus ventricosus
AATTTATGCATGATACATTCTTTAATTTTACGTAGCAATTAAGTTTTAATCAAGTAATTTAAATTCCACCTATGGGACCAGTTTGTGAATTGATGGATGACAAATAGCCATGGGAACAAGACTTTAATCTCATCAATTTTCGGTTTGAACTACAGCTCACGGTCACCAAGTTCACATATACCTAATTCACACACAGTTCACATATACGATAATTTCGTCACCCATTACGTCTTCACCAGGTTCAATCTAATACCAAATTTGCCGAAAGTATGATGAACTTGGCAATTGGATTCTTTAGGGGCATAATAAATGTTAGAAAGAACTCTAGAATAATAAATTTTGAACTAACAAGATGCATTCTCATCCAATTCCAATGCTCCAAATTTCGAATAATTATTCGTTTCAATTAAATATGAATGCAGATTCTTAGTAATTGAATTGTAGAATGACAGATTATTTTCATTTAAATAAATTCTTCACTAAACAAACTTTAAATAAAGAAACCTGACAGGCAATTTAAATTACACTAAAAAGACATATAATAATCATGAAAAGTCTTTCGGGGGGGATGCATTATACATTTATGTTCAAGTTTAACCATACAATTTTTCTCAGTAAAATTCAAATAAATCACAGAAATGAAGTATCCAGTATGGTTCATTATATAAACATTTAGAAGACATATCACCTTCTGAAGTCAAAATAGCATGATGAATGCCAACTTGAGTTTCAAATTGAGAATCTAAACTGTAACACTGAGTCCAGTTTTGCCTCTACTGTTACCGATTCATTACGGAGCAGCAGAAAATAAAAGTTCATATTAATTTTATGGAAAAGCATGGAAAATTTAGAGAGTGGTGTGCTGTCTGAATTCTCATGTTATCTGACACAAGCTCTATAGTACAAGCTCCATCATTTACACTACTCATGAAACTTCAAAAATTATTATCTATCAAATTACACTTCACCAAGAGAGCAAAATTCATGAAAGATTCTTTTTCTCCCTGAAATTCAGATTTATAGTGGACTTTTTGGCTAAAGAATAAAATTACCATTATCCTTAATTGTATGCCCGACAAGGGTGCAGGAGTGGTAGAATATCTGGGGACTGCCTGTGAGGGATAAGGAAACACATATGTTTCTTATTTTCAAGAGTGTTTTTAACCAAGACAAACGGGGCCTGGCATGAGTTGAACTATATTTTAAAATTTATTTCCTGTGGCATTCTTCATTATATTAATCACAATTACAATACTAAAATTACTATACTATACAAAATTACAAAACTTACTCTATTAAGTGGCTAGAAATCAAATTTTTCAACAATACATGACATGACCAGGCAACAGGAAGAAAGATTTCCATTTGCTGATTAGTTTGCAATCATAATTCCAAAAATTGGAACAGGGATACGAGTGTGGGGCCTGTATGTCAGTACTCTGCTCTGGGCAATTATATTTACAAAAAAAGTGGAAGAAAAATATCAAAACTACTCTAAACATAAATCCAGAAAGCATGTATGAACCTTGCAGCTCACACTCCTTCATTTAATAGAGAAAAGAACTGCTAATGGCTCATAATATTTTAATTAACATTCTAAAACCAGTCTTTGAGAGACACACAATGAGAGAGATAACTGAGTCATTAAAAACTTTGAGATATGAATTTTCAGGTGTTTGCGATGCACTGAAAGAGATATCTAAATATGACCATTTGTCGGGATTATGGCGATACTATGAAAGAGGAAAGAAAGATCATCTTAATAAAAATTGATTTTAATTTGGTGAATCTTTAATTATGCTGTATAGTATACTTAAAAAATAGTGGCAAGTATATAGTCAGCAATAGTGGTGACCTTCAGAGTAAATGCACAGTTATTAGTAGAGTCATAGACTGTACATGATACACACATAAAATTCTTAATGAGAATTCGAAAGTTTGTAGAATTTGAAAAATTGTCGGTAACTTGTTGAAATTTTAGGTGCAGTTTTTAATTTTGATGAAGAACAAGAAACAATTAGAAAAAAAGGAGCAATTTATGTACAAGGATCACAATATAAATAAATTTTTAAAAATTAGGATCGATTTTATTGTTCTAGAACTAGCATTACTATTGCAGCAGTGGTTGAAAAATTTCAAACATATACCCATGTCCATGAAAAATGTTTAGTTCCTACAAACATTTTCGAAATACGAAAAAATCAGCGGGAGTGGTGTCCTGTGAACTTTCTCGTATACTTTCTAACAGAGGTGTATTTTCGCCTCCCCCTGGAGAGGATAAAAATTGCGAACCTTCTGTAACGCTCAAAATACCACGAGTTTCCCTCGGCACGCGCCAAAAGCGAAAGAAGGGTAATAGTAATAGCGAGAGTTAAAATATGCCAAAGTGGACACCAATGGTGCGGATTCTGCATCTTGGGAGGCCTTTTTATCAACTGATTGAAACTAAAATTGGGCACAGATCGACAATTAGGGATAGAAGACCTCATAGCAATTACTCTTCATCCATGTCATTCTGTTTAGGAGTTATTATGTTCATATTCATGTGAATATGCAGACCGACAGACAGCCAACCCTTTGATGGATATGGTATAAATTTTCTTTTAAGGTATTTCAGAGTTCCACTGATTTTTTTAAAAAATTTTACTTCCTATACAACCAAAAATGTTCAGTGAAATATTGTTGGTGGAAAACAAAGTAAATGCTACTCATTGTTGACACAAGGGAATCTTATGAGTTATAAGATACAGTGGAACCTCACTTAACGAGCAAAATAAATAGTAAAAAAATGGCTCACTTAACAAGTGACGAGGAAGTCCCAGATTGTTCGCATACTACATCAATCCGTGTTTTGCTCTCGTTCTCGTTAGCATTGCATGGTCACTTGTAATCGCACATTTTTCCAACTTGTATTCAAACATATAATTAAAGTGACCAATGAAATGTCATAACAGAAATATCATTTTCACTGTTGCCTGCCTCAAGTTGATGAAAATTACGTGGATAGCACCCTAATTAGGCAATGGTTATGCATGCTACAGATTCATTTAATGATAAAGCTGTGTCATATTTTCTTTAAATTTTGAAGCATCAGAATAAAAAAAGTCTTTAGACATCTTTCTAATCAAAAAGAATTAAGTATGTATCATAAATTATAAACGAATTATTTTGATTTTTTCTACCAATCATATTTCCATTCCAGGTTGGTTCATTCCGCAATAGAAGAAGAGCTGATTCAAGCTCCTTAACAATGTTATATAATATTTTCTTTAAATGAACATTAAACATAAAATTTGTTGAGTGTTTTTCATCAAGGAACACCTTATGGTATTTTAAATTAATTTATACGGAAAAAATTGTTTCGCTTAAAAAGTGTTTCACATTACGAGCAAGATCCTGGAACGAATTATGCTCCATAAGCGAGAAGCCACTGTTAATAGAACTATTTTTATCACACTGCTAGTCATGATATTATATGAAATGACTTAGGGGTAAGAATCGAATTTTTTCATTGAACTCTATATATATAACTCCTCAATACTCTAAATAAGTATATCTTTGAGATACTATGCTAGTTCACCTAAATGAATTTTCAAATCAGACACAAATTTATTTAAATATTGTCACTTAAAAATCGAGAGTTTTCTGAAAAGGAGAAGGAAAACAAAAAATAATAACATCTAAGAATAATTCTGAAATATAATAACACTAATCCGAGCGGTTCCCAACCTATGGGGCACGGAACACTAGTCAAGAGTCGAAGTCAGAGGAGCCTCAAGAGTCATCACTCATTTTTTGCTTTATAAACAATATATTTTAAAAAAATTTACAGTAAGATTTACTAATTACTGACATACACATGGATAATATATATACATATATGTATATGTATTATCCACATATTATGTATATATATGTTACAAACACATATTATGTATATTATATGTGTTTGTATTTTTTTACTTGTATACTTTAGTTAGTGGGTCTCAAAATACTTTTTCCAGAACAGGTGGTCAGCACAAACAAAAATATTGGGAACCGCTGCACTAATCGATAGAAATAAATAGAAAATATTCTTCAATATGCAGTAAAACAGCTATTGAACAAGAATAAAAATTTCCTGACCCAATAACATTTGGTTACATAGCAAAACTATTGCTACAGCTAGTAATTTAGATTGTTGTTCACCTTTTGAAAATTATACCTTAGGAAGATTCATCCAGAATATTGACTTTTTGTTGTGGAACTGGAAAGGTAAAGTGTCAGAACCACATAACATTTCCTTTCCTGTATCCAATATACAAGGAATTGCAAAATAAAATCTGCATAAAATTCGTTTTTTCATTTTAATATTCATTTGATCGGTGAAATGATATTGCATTATTTAACAGTTTTAAACAGTACTGAAACAGCGGAAATTTTTTTTACTTACGATAAAGACCCTGGAATCTTCCTCTGCGCAGGAAAATCTCTCCAGGGTGAACACTCCCAGCCCTGGGCCCCCCAAGGCAGGAACTCTCCATATCTTTCTTGTTCCAGGGCTGGGATAACGAAGACCTGGAAAGGGCTTGCGTTCTAAAAAGGAGATGAGAATATTTCCCTTCCATTCATAATTTTCATTAAACAAGCAATAAACATAGCTATTTGAATATACAATTATTTAAGAATATTTTAATTTATGCTCATAAGATTAATTTTCTAACCTGGTTCTTGATTTTCAATATGAACTACTTCTTTTAAAATCATTTGCAGAACAATTAAAGGTAATTTGATAACAGGCATTATAACTCGAACAAAGGAGCTCAGCACCGACTTTTTTCAAGAATTTAAGAACAAATAAAATAATGTTCAGTTTGAGCATACAATAAAAAATATCTTGCACTTCAAAACAAATTTTTAACACAATAATTTCGAAAATTCTGGTAGAGTATTTCAGCTTCCTCTTGAATTTACCATACTTGGGTTCCACTATACGTAATTTCCAGAACATAACCTATAATATATTTATATACTAGCGGTTACCCGCGACTTCGTGCGCGAAGAATTTGAATTATTCTCTTTTTTTAACTCAAGAATGTAAATGTTTTGCTGCATTTTGAAAGGAGAAAGTAAAAGTTCTGACGGTTGATAATACTTAATTGGACGGCTGACAGGAGTGCACTGTACATGTATGCTGATATAGTTATGTAAATTGTTTATCTATGCTAATACACTTTCGTATACCCCGTTATTTGTTCGGATGTAGAGGTTGTGTGGGCTGGACACACGTGAGCACGCCACATATAGTTGCCCATGCGGAAAATATGGTTTTTCCAAATGTACGCTTGCCACTTTCAGTGTCTGGCCCTGAGCCTGCAAATGATATTTTTAAAGGGATTTGTTACCTTTTGAACTGAGATGATAAATCCTTCGGTATTATCGGAAGGCGTGGAATTAAAACACTCTCTTCTCCCTATATCAGTCATAACAGTAGCTTTTATGACGTTTGGACCTAGGTGTGCAATTTGTAACCGTGTGTCATTGCGCAGTCTCGGTATATCGAGGTTACGTATTAGTAGTACTGGCACACCAACTTTCGATCTTAGCTTGTCGGAAGGTGCCCCTGACAATTCTAAGATGTTGAAGAGCTCTACAGAATATGATGTTCCTTGTTAATGCCCATTACCGCATCTCCAGATGGATATTCTGTAATATCTCACTGTGAAAATTAAACAAAACATCGAGAGAATAATTCACTAACTCATTGGATCACTGTGTAACTGTACTAAAAGCTGTAAATGCTACCACAACAGGAAATCGAAAGTGTAAAGTCTCCTTTGTTGTTTATGGTCGAAGAAAGCAATATTTTCTTATTAACTTTAACACTGGCAAAAGCCCACGCGCGAAACAGTAATTTGGCTTGAATTTATTTCTATAAGAATAAAAAGTATTGTTAGAAATTACGTTAAAAATATACTTTTAAACCTTAATAACAATCAGAGAAAATATTTCATCGCATTGGAGTTAATAGCATTAAAAAGATCATTTTCTGGTCTTTAAAATGGCATAAAAATAATTGTTGTGTAATAAATATTTCAGAAGTTATTGGCAAAAAACGTCTAAGCATTAGGCTTAAAGGCGGCAAATTTTCGTTATTTAATAAAATATCTTAAGAACTAATTAACTCTGAAAGTTGAAAATAGCACCTTTGACCTAGAAATATGCTCTAGAATGTCGTGTGTAAATTTCATGTCGCTACCGTTCACCGTTTAGGAGGAGTTCTTGGGACCGACAGACAGACAAATACATGTAATTTCTGCTTTATTTTATAGATATTTATAAAGATAAGCAAAATTTTCAGAAATAAAGGTAAATTAGTTCAAAGTCTAACCGTTGCCTAGTAACGGAATAGCTATAAATTTGCGTTATTTGAAAATCGTCTGCATGTTAGTAAAGTTATTAAACTTAAAAAAAATAATACAAATTGAAGGGAAAATGTCACAAAAAATAAAATTGCTATCATTGAAAAGATACAATTTTGAACTTTAAGATGGTATAAAAATAATGTTTATCGGACAATTTGTTCCGAAGTTACAGCGGAAAAAAGGATCGCGTGATAGTTCATTTTAAAAATAATTTTTCCACATTTTTTCGCATTCCTGAAGGATCATGTGACAGTTGATTGAAAAATAAAATAATCTTCATCACGAATCGCGGAGTCAATGGGCTTTCTTTGTTAATTATTTAATTTTAATCTGTAGTCAAAAAAATTAATTTAACGAGATTTCACCTACCCTATGTCCGCTCCTGGGTTTCAAGCTTCAACTTTGCCAATTTTCATCCAAATCGGTTTTGTAGTTTGGTCGTGAAAGCGTAACAAACAGACAGACAGACAGAAAGACAGACACACTTTCGCATTTGTTATATTATTAAGGATAAGGATGAACGAGTCTAACTAACAGTACAAGAAAAATTTAAAGCAATTTGATTCCATTTAAGATATTATCAGAATATATTATGATTTAAGGCAATTATGGGTTTTATTACAAGTGTGCTTCAGTATGCATACACCTTCTTTAAAGACACATCTCATATTTTATACCATTTCGTTTTTAATTTATTTCAAATGAACTTAAGCATTTTTATAAAAACCTGCTTTTATTTTAGAAGTCATTGCATTTACAGGTAAAACTGTAGTCTCCGGTGCACTTCTGCTTCCTGCTACTTCGTTTCGCCAAGAGATGCACTCCTCAACATTGACGCCAGTTTGTTTTAGCAAGCAGCAATCTTTTTATTGATATATTGCACACCTACACTTCTTGTACTTTGTTTCTATTGGTCGCGTTCTTGCATCTGCTCCAATTTTAAAAAATATTATTATTTTCCCCAACGGATTTGTGATGACTTCGCTTGTTTTGAAGCAATATTTTGAAGTCTTCCATTATCCATGGCTTCAAGGTCTTCGAAGTGCAATTCTTGTGCCAAACGTAACGTTATTTCTGGTGATATTGGTTCTGTTGAGACATGTTACCAGCTTATGACTGCTGACGTCATTGTTGTTTACGTTGGTGTATGGATCAAGATTCGATTGCCAGAGGCTACCAGCGTCCGAAATGCCTTACAGCCCTGAAACCGAGGGCAGATGCTTCTGATAAATTTACTTGGGTATGCTGCGTTTATGGCCACCACTAGAAAAGGAGTGTTAGAACCTGTTTACTTCTTGACGAAGGAATGTTTTGAGGTAAGAACTCAGTTTGGTAATTTAAAAAACATAGATTCCTAACATTCAACGAACAAGCGTAGCTACTAGGTTCCCGCTTTGCTTAAAAGCGAAGTCAATGATGTTTTTTTTTTAAGTTAAAAGAATTACCCGGCTGTCTATAAAAGGAGTAGAGAATAATTTCCCTTTTACTTATAATTTTCATTAAAGTAACAATAAACATAGCTATGGAGACAAAACACAGTAAACTTAAAACATATTAACATTTCCCACTATCTCACCATTCCCAACTAAAATTCAATTTCATATAAATTTCCAATTGAGATATGGTGAACCACTAAAGACCAACCCATGTCCACAATTTTTTATATCAATCCTTCAAGTTCAGATTCCTGACAAGTATAGAGCTTGATATTCCAATATCCAGCTCTATTTCAACCTATGGATATTTCCTAAATTCTGGGAATAAAAGAAAAGGCTATGATCTGTAGAAGTAATGACATGATTGCAAGAGTAATTATTCGTATAGTTAATCGATTAACTATATGAATAATTTTTCAAAAGTTATATTTAAAAATTTTCTGTATCAAGCATCTTTTTGAATTTAAACATGAATACCAATTCAGAAAGTGCATACATAAATAATATGAATAAAAGTCCCAGGCATATTTTTACAGATTTTGTATACATTCAACATGTACAAAGTTATTTTATGATAGGTAAATTGAAATACTGCCATCATTTCAAAATGATAGTCTCTAATTTTAATCCTAAATTCCTTTTAAAATTATACAGATAATTTTTTTCCCCAACATTTATGATCACTACAGATTTTTTATGATTCGAGAAACTATAACATTTTTAAACCAATGCTATCATTATTACTTTTTAATATTTTTTAGAAACAATTTTGTATATAGTTTATAAGTATTTTCCTGATATGCAGGAGAACCACACAATGATTTTCCTATAAGTTCCAAGTTATTTTAACCTGATTCAAATTACCATGTTAAACACTTTCTGTTTCCAATCAATCATCTATATTCCTACTGGACAAAGAGACTTGCATGCTGATTTTTTCCTAGAGCGGGGGGGGGGGCCGCCCCTGCTTACAACAAAAAAAATAAAATCTTGAGTAATATTGAAAAATCACTTTTAATATTATAACCCTTTTATTTAAAACACGGCTTCTATAATATAATTTCCATGACTTTTCTGTTGGAATTTCATAAATATAAAGAACACTGGCATTATTTAATAATATACATTAGACTCAGAACCACATAGGATTCCAACGAATTTCTTGCCTTTGACTTCAGATGAATCAATTTATTGTAATATTTTACGATTTGTTACTGCAACATTCAGGCTCAATTTGTCTCTATTGTTCCAAATGATATTGACCGAAAAGGTGTCGTAAGAAAAAGGTGCATCATACAAAAGGCAGTTGTGTTGATCAAACTAGCAGTTTCTATAATTTTCTCCAGACAGAAAGGACCAAAGGTCCAATATATGTCAAAGCTTGCATATTCGTTAATTATAAAATATGATACAACTAATCAGGCATCTTTCAAATCAGGGCCGGTCGGAGGGGTGTGCGAACGCACTAGGCCCCGCATTTTCTGAAGGCCCCGCGCCTCTGACTAATTTTTCAAAATGAAAATGCTTTCTTTTTTAAAAATCCAAATATGCATACATTTAAGTATAATTATACAATTTGTGCACATTTTATGTCAACCAATCTAAGGCAAGGTTGGGTTCTTTAAGTTTAAAGTCATGAAAGATTAGAATATCTTACAAGCTGCACACCAACTGTTACAAATTAAGAACACTTTCAAACTGAGAAACACTATTGATAAAAAATATGAAAAAATAGTTAAAAACGAAACACAACGTTTAAAATGTGTTTGTGTATGAATAGTGACTATAATTTTATATTTATAAAATGACTATTACTTTATATTCAGTTAAAAAGGAAACAATAAATTTAGTTAAGAAAGCTAAGCATTTCACAATTTTAATAGATTGCACTGCAGGCTTGAGCCATAAAGAACAATTGTCTGTTATTTTAAGATATGTTAATGTAGATGAGTCTGAAAGTGATGTGAATATAGAAGCAGGGCCGGTTTAAGCCCTATAAGGTCCTATAGAGTCTATAGGGCAAGTTTTGGTTTCCTCCCTCCTCAGTTTCAAAACCAAATATTTTTTTTATTGTTTTTCACACAAGTGTTTATTAAGTAACAAATATTAAGGCAGACTTTAATAAAAAAAAATACTTAATTTGCCGATCACCTTCACGAGAGTGGTTTCAATATCTCAGGAAGAAAAAAATCAAAAATTTAAAATTAAAAGTAATTTTTTTAATGAATGGTGCAAAAATTACAATTTTTTTTACACAGTCTAAAAAATCTAATATAAAATTTGCAGGGCTATTTTGCAGCCAGAAAAAGGGTAAAACAAACTGGATTACACTGATATGCTTGCGCAATTGAAAACATGAAAAAAATCCTAATAATAATGTTCTGAAATTTAAACGATACCTGATTCCAATTTGAATAAGTACGAGTATACTGTTCTTGTAAATTAAATCAAAGCACTAAATTAAATTATCTTGAAAATAATGCATAATAAAAATAATGAGGCATTGGAAGCCCCCAAAGTTATTGGGCCCCTAGACAATTGTCTATTTGATAATCTGGCTCTATTTACAAGAACGATTTGTGTTGAAACGGCAAAAGACTTGACAGGAAAATGTTGCGGACCAAAAATATCGTGAAATTTCAATTTGAAAAATAGCGTCATTCTTCTTTTAAGAACTGGGCAAAGAAAATAGTTAAGTGGTTAATTGAAGGCGACACCTGAATTTAAGAATCAAAGAACTGGATGGGGAAAAGAAGCAATTTTTCCTTGAGGCAACCGATCAGTCTATTTCATCTGCCAATCATCCATTTTCTAGTCATAATCAATAGTGCCATTTTTTCTTTTTAGAAAAGATTCTAAATTTATCACGAGCAAAAGACGTCATGTGGATTTTTGTGTAATTAGGATAATATTCACAAACTCTCTGAAGATGCTTTACACATTTTGGGTAAGCAGGGTCGGCGTGGGCAATGAAAAAAAACTGTCTGAGGATGATCTGGCGATATTGATTTATTCAATGGAATCAAAATTTGTCGTCGACTTTTGCCATTCAGGGACACCATATTAAAATATTTATTTAAAAATAATTCATTTAAATTTTATCCCAATTTAAGGGGCTATGCCAAAAAATCTATTAACTTTACTAATGGCAAAGGTATCTGCAGAAATATCTTTCTCATAATTGAAAATAATAAAAAAAATTCTTTGAGATCTAGCATTTGTACAGAACGATTCGTTTTCTTAGCCATGATAGCTGTAGAATCCAAATTAGCTATGAAATTAGATTATGATTATATTATCAACGAATTTGCTAAAATGAATGTAAGAAAATGAAACAAAAATAATGTATTGTTAACTTATTCTATCAAGTCGCATTCCAAATTGTATTTTATAAATTTATGGAGTAATTATTTTTGTTATTTGATTTGTGAAAGATTTTGAATGTGATTGAATTATTAACTTTATAAAAATATTTTAGTTACATATCATTTTCATGTAATCCTTAAGTCCTTAATATACCAATTTGTGCAATGTAATAAATAACAAAAGCAATAAATTATTTTATTGCATGAAATTTGTTTCAAGGTCCCGCAAATCAACTTTGCACCAGGCCCTGCTTTTTTTCGGACCGGCCCTGTTTCAAATGATTCTGAAATATTTAGTTATTAAGATATTAAAAAAATAATTTATAGAGGATTACTAAATACTTCAGATGCTCTTACCTTATGAAACAGGTTTTGTCTTCCAAAAGAGCAGAAAGTTGGAAAGAGATGAGACATTATGGGTTGCCTCATAATGGGATAATTTATATCTGAAAAATAAATTATTAATATATCAATACTACTGCATAGTTGATAATGTATTTTATGCAGAATTTGGATAAAATAACTTCTCTATAAATTATTCACATACTGTGAAATTTTAAAACATACATCTTATCTATTATTAAATCTAGAGAATCTATAAAATTTTATAAAAAATATATGACAAAATGGAATTTAAAATTTTTGAAGAAACATAGTTGAATTGAAACTGCACCCAGTATAAATTTAATTAAATGATTTAAAATGTATTCTCATTTCCTTTATTTGTATTACATTGCAATGAATGTTCGAAAGCATATATAAAACACACAAAAAAAGGGTAGGGGTTTATGTCAATTTTTTTGTAAATAGGCATTTTTAGAATTATATTTACCAAAAGAATATTTTTGGAGCCAAAAGTCAGCAACTTGAATTATGATTTATGAACATTTTTGCTTTTTAAATTCATTGTTAAAATGAATTTATTTTCTTTGCTTCAAGGTGTTGTAATAAAATATACTGCATATCAATTATTTATTATCAACACTACAACAGCTATAATTATGAAATACAACTCTTAAAAAAACTGGTTTAAAACATAATTTTTTTCCCATTAAACAGAACATTATCAATTCCAATACTTTATCCTCAACTTTTTATGAATAATAAAATATATACTTCATAAAAAATGAGAGCACTAATGATGATATTTTTGTTGTTGAATTTAATTTTTGTCTGGTTATCAAATCCAAAAGTGCCAAGAAGAGCTCTTTATTCCCCCGTGATTAAGGGATCAATTAATTGATGTCATCAAAAGAAAAGATATAAGAGGCAAACAACAAAAGTAAGGTGTAAAAACTACTTAAATTAAATATTGTTAGAAATATTTTCTTTTAAAGGAACTGAATATTTTATTTTGTTAAACATATATTATCTACTAACTTAAAAAGAGCCAGATACAGCTCCAGAGTCACAAGTAAATGACTCCCGATGAAGTGTATCATAGAACTAAACTTAAACAAGTAAAAAAAATATACAGGAGATTCTCAACTCAATTCTACATTCAAACTTCATACAGATGAAAATAAAAATAAAGGGATTTACCTCGACAATAAATATCGTTTAGACTCTTCAGGTCAATATTTAAATTTAATCTTTACTTAATTTAAAATCTGATTGCAAGTTTAAACAAACGCCCAAAATATAGCAAGTAAATGAGTTTGATAGAAAGAATTGAGAACAGTGATGTAAAATACCCAGGTATTTATTTTTAAGGGTAAATACCTAGGGTATTTATTTTTCAATTAACTCTATTCATATAAAATACAGGTTCTGTTGTGAAATATGATTTCTCTATTGAGTATTAGGTAAGATAAAAAAAGAAATCTAGTTCTATGAATCTTTTAAATTCTATAAAGGCTAAAAAAATAAAAATTCTATATAAAAAATTTAAATTCTATAAAGGCAGAAAAAACAAAAACGCAATACTATACCATAAAAGATCTTACATAAAATGTGCGACTTAAATGTCAATTCTTTTTTAATAAAACGAGTAAATGAATAATAATGTATTTGCTGCTTTTTTAAAAATGAGAGTTATTGTGACTAAATTAAAACAAGAAAATGAATTTGGTTTAAAATGATAAACAGCTCATAATAGAAGCTAAAATGAAAGATACAATTGTTTATCATTTTTTGGATTAATTAGTCAAAGTACCAGACATTGCTGATGAAAAGTTAGCAGATGTTTCAGTTCTAACAGTTTTTAAAAGAGAATTATTCTGAAAGTAATATTCACTTATATTACTTTCAACAAAGTTAAGGGATCTTTATAACAAGATTTGAGCAACAAGAAATTTGAATTCTTTTGTTGCTGAAACTGTTATATTATTTGGCGATATATTAGATACACACACTCACACAAAGTTTCCTGGTTAGATGGGATTTATTTCGATCATAATCATCAATATTTACATGTTCTTGACACTCTAAATTGAAAAGTTGATCTCTTGAAAGTTTGATCCTTGAAACCTTAGTTTAATACTTCTTGTTGGTCATCAGTCCAACAGGCTATTAAAATTGTCGGTTCTCCAATTACCTGGATTGACTTTTTCATCTTTCATAGTGCAATTCTAATGTATGCAGTTCTGTTGTGATTTAGTTATTATTCAGATTTCTATGGTTTTCTTATCGTGATTCTAGTCTATGGCGATTTTTTTTTTGGTAGGGAAAGCTTTATTTCTTTTTAGACAACTATATTAATATCTAGGAGTTTGTGCAATGATTTTTTGTTATAACAATTAATTATTTTCTTTTATTATATTTAAGTATTGTATTTATATCTACTTATATAGGGCCACCGATAGCTGAACTGGGCCCTGGGACAAAGTACTGGCATGTGCACCCTGCACTTTTAAAAATCCAGATAATTTCCGGTCTCCCGGAAAGTTCTGCGGTTTTTCAAACGAAACTCGTTTTAATTTACAGTAGAAACCCGGGAATCCGAACACCAGGAATCCGAAACTTCGGATAATCCGAACATCTTTTTTTAATTTTCTGAAAAGATTTTACTGAAAAATGAAGGAAAAATAACAATCACAAATCAGAAAGAAAGTTAATGTTTATTCCTAACTTAAAAGAAGTATTTTAATTGGTCTTTAAGAATGAATACGGTTGAGTTAAGTTAGTTTAGTTTAGTTATATTAACGTCCCGTTTTGAAGCTACACGAGGGCTATTTTGCGACGGTCCTCGTAATTTTGAACCTCGGTCAAATGTCGAGGACGACACATGAGCTGGAACCCCCGTCCAAACTTCCGCACCACACCAACTGGATAACGTTTGGCCCCTACGTATGTAAGAATAAACACAGCACCTTAATTACTAATTAAAGTGCTGTAAGAATGAATACAGCACCTTAATTAGTAGAAGAATACTCAGATGTCTTCTTTTTTTACTCGCAACTTTTTGTCACTGTATCGTGCAATTCGTCGCTTGCTCTTTCCTTACGCCTTCACAGAGCACCCGGAGTCAATATACTCTACTGCATTTGGTATGTCTAGAGTATTTTACGGAATTTCCCGGAATCCGAACAGAGATTAGTCCAAATTAGTTCGGATTCCTGGGGATCTACTGTAATTATTTTGCTACTGTTGCTAAGGTGTGACCTTGACTGAAGTACATACGTGAATTCGGTCTTTTCTACTTTCACTGCCTAATTCTAGCTTGCGTTATCAGTGGCGTAACTAGAGTGGGTCAGGTGCCCTGAGCGCTGTTGTCGGGGGGCTCAAAATTAAGGAATCAATTGGTTGAATTTAAAAGAAAAGTAGGCTTTTTGTAGTTTTTAATCCCAAGTATCTTAAAAATAGAAATGGTTTCAACAAAGTGTTGAAAAATCTTAAGAATACAGTCATTTTTACAACTCAGAAACCTCAAGCTACGACAAAATAACAAATAATATTATGTTTCAGAGATTTCCTGACCAAAACCCTAAACATGAAATTAAAAGTTCGGTTAGAACTCCCACCCCATCGAGACACAGATTTAAGTCTCTGTGGGGTGGGAGATTAGGAAGATGGTTAGGGATGATTATCTCCACAGGGTTTCTGATGGTTTCTCACGGTATGCATGATTCATACTGACTGGATGGATATCTGTTTCTTCGGAAGTTGGTGATAATTGGTTAACAAAAGTGTAATTCCTATTTTCAATCATCATTCAGCAAAGAATGAAGAACGGAAAATATATCTCCATTTTTTTTGCGTAGTGTAAGAGCGCTCCAGCATCTTTAAAAGACATAAGTTCGCTATCTTCACATTGTTTTTAGTACTGAATATTTTGCATAATTTGTATGATGAAAGTGTTTATTTTAAATTTTATTTTGCAAAATCTAGATGCAGTTGTTCTGCCAAGCAAACAAACAAACCAAAATAATAATAATAATAATAATAATAATAATAATAATAATAAATACTGAGAGAGAGAGAGAGAGAGAGAGAGAGAGAAAAGACCGCATTAAGTTTTGAAATTGGTGGTAAAAATTATCAGTTCGTGTTGACGTTGAAATCAAGATAAATGAAAGCGATTTCTTTAATAATTAACGAGAACAAATACATCAAGAGGAGAAATTCAATCCCTGCCGTAATGTGAAGCGTTTTCTTTTCTCTCTGAGTTACGCTATTGCCACCAATTAATTTTACTGTTAACAAAGACATTAAAATTTGCTTTGACTAACAAATAATTAAACTACCAATACTCAGCCTAAAATAATTATTTAAATATGTAAATGTGGCAGTAATTTTTTTGTTTGTAAGCCTTATGTTTAGCACATGTACAAACATTTTAGTACTTATTGCAATTATAAACACTCTGGCTTCAATAAAAGCCAGAATGGTTAATTTATAACATTTCGTATACATTAAAGCCTTTAAAATTTTTCAGAGATAATGTATTGTCTTTTTATGCACGTAAATAATGTCTACTAAAATAATAAGGAAGTGCAATTTTTACAAAGTTTTAGGAGGAGTTTTCAAGTTTTAAAGGGAACAAATTTATAAAGTTTTAATTTTAATTCATGCTTGAATCAGCATTTTTTCCCCTGCAAAAGCCTATCCCCTAATTTCATGCAACGGATTTTAACTTTGTCATAAGGTGCTAGATAAAACATTATTAAATTTTACTAGTGGTAAATTTTGATTAATATATTTGAAGATATGTATGATATTATGTGATGAATTATTATTATCAAATATATTTGTCGCTAAGGCTTTTGTATGATATTATCTGTGTTAGCAAAAGATTTACTTCAATGTTTAGAGTTTTTATATACTGTCTGCGGGCAAAACAGTTATGTATATAATTTCTTAAATTTTTATTCGTATGTATGTGGGGTTTATTTTCGATTGATTAAGAGATTTGTACACATTTTATATTATTTTTCAATTACGAGATAAATGGAATGCACCCTTTATTTATAATTTTCTAATATATCAAAAGTCTCTTAAAAAAACTTTGATTTTCTAATTTCATCCATATTTAAGAAATTAAAGTTAGAATGCACCAAATTTTCTGTGAAAATTTAGCGAAATTTTGTTGAAAATTTGTAAATCCTGTCAACTCAAAAATGTTTTATATGTTATTTTTAAAGTTTATTTGCACTTTTCAGCTTTGCACTTCCCGGCATAAAGTTTCGGAAAAGAAAATGAGGATCACATTTGAAAAGAAAAAAGAGCGGTATTTCAGTATTTGACCTGGGTGCCATTTTATGTAGGTACGCCACTGTGCGTTATGCACAATTTTTGTTTCGGTGCAGTGCTAAGAATAGAAAACCAAAAAGTTCACTTTCGTTATGTTATGCACTTTTATTTTTAGAAAGGAAAAACTTATAGGCGGACTGCTCGTGAAATTTGTTCTGTATATCAGTGGTGTAGTCTCAAAATAGGCATTACCGGGACCCTCTGAAAGCATTGCCTGAACGTTCTAACCTGGGGGACAAAAATCATGCTGTTTTTATGACATTTTCACAATTTTTTTTTATTATTTATCTCTCGTGGAAAAAAGCAATGCCGGAACGGCGTTTCGGTTCCACTACACCCCTGCCGTATACGGACAAAGTGTCGTTTCTGATGACACAGTTCGAAGGTGGTTTAAGAAGCGCGAATATTTCAGACTCAAATTTGCCCGTTTTGGCGATCATCAGTATATGATCATTTGAAGAAGACTGGATATGCAAGCCGCATGTGCACCCATACTTTAACACATCCGAATATGTTTCCTCGAATTTTGGCAAGTGATTCTTTTCTGAAACGAAATGAAGAAACCCCTTTTTTGAAACGGCTCATTACTGGAGATGAGAAATGAATACTATACACTAATGTTACAGGAAAAAGATCATGGTGGTAAGCCAAACGAACCTCACGAAATAACATCGAGAGGGAGGCTGCATCCCCAAAAAATAATGCTTTGTGTATGGTGCGAATGCAAGGGAATTGCTTATTATGAATTGTTGCCACCAAATCAGACAATGGGTTTGGAAAAATAGTGTTTCCAAATAGCAATTTTTAAAAGCAGAAATCGCAGAAAATTTTGACTGAGCAATTAATAGGTATAGTGGGATGGGATCCCTGCGTGTCGCGACTTGAAATGTGGTCTTCCCCCCGCCCCTCCTCTTTCTAATTATGACTGTAATTACTAATCAATGGACGGAAGTCTAGAAGTCTTTCTTCTGGTTGGCCGGTCATTTCACATATAGTTATGAAAATCTGACTTCTATTCACCGTCTGTAATTTTAATTAATTAATATAATGAGAATTTGTAGGTTTTATATCAAGAGGAAATAAATGCAAAAATATAGTTCAACTCGTACCGGACCCATTTCCCATGGATTAAAAAAAAAAACACTTTTGAAAATAAGAATTTTCCCCCCCTTATCCTGGGTCTCTATCTGGGCCCGGGGTTTTCACCCCTTCTCTCTACGGGCCTATACTTAAATGGGAAAAATTTGTTGCAGAGCAGAAAAAGTTTAAGAAGTCCATTCGAATAAAGGAGGAGCTATTCCTGTCTTTCTTTTTTTCTTTCTTTTTTTTCTAATTAAGTAGAACGAATTCTATCTGAATTCTACTCTCTGGGTGTTAGCCAAAAGACACTTTTCATTATCGATGAAAAAATTCGTGACAATTTTTTTATTATTTAGGCACATTATTAATGATTTTGAAGGACGGATAAAAAAGAAACTAAAATACTTTTGAAAATATAGTCTAATGCAGTATTTTTTAAACACTCAAATAACAAGATTTTTTTAAAGAAGCTCCTTCCTTTGAATATAAATGGCGAGTTCAAGCACAATTAATAACATCATACATAGCATTGGAGATACATCTCAAGGGGCAGATTTTTTACAAAATTATATTAATCACCAGCGTAGATATATTTGAACCAAATTAAGGGTAGAATTGATTGGATAAGTTATTCTTGTTTTTCCGCGTGAATCAGGGAAATTTTCGCAATAAAGCTAAAAAGTGTATAGAAAAGAAAATAGTTGAAGATTTCAAAGCCGAAACTAGGTTAAGCAGCGGCAGGATTCATTTGAGCACCCCTGAAGAGTGAAATGCATAATGTGCAATACTTCGTCTGGCGTCTCTGAAGGTGCGGATTGGGATAGATGTCCCCTCCTCTTCCTTCCTGTAAGTCATGCATGTCAAACTCATTAGCAACAAGGAATTCTTGTGGCCCTACCAATTTAAGAGTGTGCAACTTAAATTCCGATTGAAATATTATTGCTTACGTTTAGTCTTTGAAATGTGTAAATACGGTGGAACTTGGCTAAACCGAAGCTAAAGGGACCACAATAAAAATTTGATTGATTCCAAAATTTAAATTAGAAAAAATTGAGTCCAAAAATGAGTACAGCAGGAGAAAGCGAAAATTTTTAAACTGAAAATGGCAGTAAAGATTTATTATTAATAGTTAACAGCCTTAAAAAATAATGCATAATTAATAAAATAAACATTAATTAATTTTAATATTTAAATAAAATAATTATAATTATAATTAAAAAAAATTAATAATTTAAAAAATAATAATCTCAATAAATAAGTAAGGCCTTTTAGCAAATAAATAGTAGGTATACAGACAGCACTTTGTATATTGTTCACACTTAAAACTTCAGAATAAACCATAAAATTCATAAACAAAATTCTAATTTTTTTAAGTGAATTTTTTTTGATTGAATGCAATGTATTGAAAAAAAGTCCTACAGTGAGTTGAGTTCTTTAAAAAAATATTCACTTACGATCACTGAAATCACAAATAATGTGCGGATTTAACTCTTTCCAGCCTACATTTTTATTTGTCAGTAAAAAGGAATTAAATAATGAAAAAAATAAGAAATGCCTTATGTTTAAAATTAAGCAATTTTATCTAGATTATACATTTAATTAAATAATTCCATTAAGATTAATTAATTAAAATTTTTCATTGATTCTGCATTTATATCCAGATCATATTGCCATCTAGGAGCATGCAAATGCAATATGAGTGCACATTGTGACATCCGTTGATTATTAAAAGCAGATGACTCCGATAATGCCAAATGGCTTTACCTGGCATCAGCGTGTCCGAAAGGGCTTAAATAATGAAAACAGCTAAAAAGTTTTCACATCGATTTAACCAAAATTAATTCGAATCATTTGAGATATTTTGACATTACGTTTAATAGGAAATTCCATTTATATCCACATCATGTTGTCATGTAGGAACATGCAAGGGCAATCAGTGGCGGATTTTGACATTATGAGGCCACAGGCGCAAAATTGTTTTGAAATCCTGACCTTACCGAAAGTCGTAACTTAACTTTCAGCTTAGCACTGTAATGTACGTCGAATCGATTTTGAGGCCCCCAATATTTTAAGTCACGAGGCGAGCGCCTCTAACACCTGTGCGAAAAACCGCCACTGAGGGCAATATGAGTGCACGTAATGGCATCCGTTGATTGCTAAAAAGCAGATTACTCCGGTAATGCCAATTGGCGTCACTTGGCATCACTCAGCCGGAAAGGGTTAGGTAATGAAAACAGTTTAAAAGTACATTATTTTAAAGAATTTTTAATTTTGACATTGAATTAACCAAAATTAATTCGAAATATAAATTATATTTTAACATTACGTTAATTGGAAATTCATGACACAAGAGAAAAATTGGAAATAAAAACACTCGAATTAGCCAAATTCTACTCTAAATACAATAAACATGAAGAATCTGTTTGCATTTTTATGTATATACAATATATGCTACAGTGAAAGACCGAATTTGGAGAATGTCAACATTCTCTGGTGAATGTTGACACATACCAAATACATCGGTGAAAGACCGAATAATTGACTATATTCTTAAACATTCAGACCGTCGCTGGTGTATGTCGACAAACACATACAGGGTGTCCCAAAACGACGGCATAAACTCTGCACAGCTAGATTCCTCGTTGGGAGTACATAAAAACTGCCCAAAGAAGCGTTCCTGTACGATCCATAGTTTACGAGAAAAATACGAAAAACAAAGTATGACGTCACTGCCGGTGCAAGAAAAAAAACACTTTATTGGACACATCAACAACAGTATTTGCATATCTTTCCAGACGATAATGTTTAAAATGTTTCTCAATGAGGTCTTAACCGAGTTCCTCGATGACATACCATTAGCGGCAATACAGGGACTTTGGTTCCAACATGATGGGGCTCCGGCGCATTTCTGTGCTCCTGTACGTGGTTGGCTGGATATGGAATACCCCGGCCGCTGGATCGGGCGTGGGGGTCCGGTTCTATGGCCGCCACGTTCGCCAGATCTTACACCGTTGGATTTTTTCCTATGGGGCCATCTCAAGTAACTGGTGTATCGAGACGTAGTGACAACACAGATGGACTTAGTTGCTCGTCTGCATGCTGCTTGTACTTCGGTGGACCCCGCGACGCTGCAGCGTGTGATGACAGCCATTCCACGGCGTGCTCAAGCCTGCCTCGACATGCACGGCGGACACTTCGAACATCTGCTTTAAATTGTGCATATACTGCTGTTGATATGTTCAATAAAGTGTTTTTTCTTGCACCGGCAGTGACGTCATACTTTGTTTTTCGTATTTTTCTCGTAAACTATGGATCGTACAGGAACGCTTCTTTGGGCAGTTTTTATGTACTCCCAGCGAGGAATCTAGCTGTGCAGAGTTTATGCCGTCGTTTTGGGACACCCTGTATAAGCTCTGGTGAAAGACTGAATATTTGGTCATATTAAATTCAAAGTGTCATAACAGTTTCAGTTGTTGCAATAAATAAGATTATATAACATTAATCACATTATTTATGTGTAACTTTGCTATTGGATTTACTTTTTTTCTCATTTAGAATATATCGTTTGCTTTAGGTTCAACAGTTTATTTACATGTGCTGTTACTTAAGATTTTTCCTATTTTGACATATATCATAATACGTTTTAATAATAAAGTATGATTTTAAAAAGTTTTCGTCTTAACGTAACAAAAATATTTTTATTCAAATTCACCATCAGAGCATTGTGATGTCGACGTTTGCCGGTGTAAGTCAGAAATAATGATATTGAGTAAATATTTCGGACATACACCAAACGACTATGTGAATGCTGACATTCACCGGAGACTGTCGACATTTGTTTTACAGTAGCGAAGTGCTATTCTGATACTAGAAAGGAGAAATGAACAAGAGTGCTTGAAGATTAGAATAATTTGGCAATCAAGTTTGAAAACACTTAAAATTTGTTCCTGAGATTTTGCCCATGTTTGGAAGTATTTACTGGTGGGAGTAACGGAAAAAATTCTCCTCTGAAATCTAGAATGTCTTATATTCTCCTTAACTCAGTTATGAAATTAATCACTGCAAACAAGTTTTTTCTAGAAGTGCAGGAAAAATAGAAGCAAAGAATGGTCCAAGTGTCAAGAAAAAAACATAATTTAAGCAGCTATTTTTCATTATAGCTGCTTAAATGGTCGATGTTTCAAAAATCGCTTTTTTTCTTCTTTCGGATCACATAAATTTCGACGAAGTTTAGTTGATTAGCCTAGAAGTTTGATATGCTTGTCATTAGTCATATACACGAACAGATAATAACCAGAGAAAGTTATAAAAAATTGTCTTATTAATCACTTGTCTTCTTTACCGTTGTATTTTCATAGAACTTCCAGATTGAAGTAAAGATACTCAAATCGTAAAGAATTTTAATTTCAAAATTTTATTTAATTTAGTTTTAATTTAATTTAATTTGGTCTGGGATTTACTTTTTAAAACCAAAAATTAAATTCAAAATACATCAATTCATGAGATGTTTCAGAACGTATAAGTTTTGAAATAGTATGCAGGAACAAATAATTGAATAAAATGTTTGAAAAATTACCATTCAGATAAATTTACTCTGTTAATATTATCATTTTTCAGAGTCAAAAGATGTAGGAAAGTATCTTTTTTTAAAAAAACAGTGATTCAAAAAATAAACAGAATATTAATCAATGAGACCCAAACAATCCTTTTGAAATATTAAGAAGAGTTAAAAGTTAATGTCCCTAATGGAATTAAGCAAACAAGAGAAAGGAAATTAAAAGTCCGATACATAATTTTTCAGTATATGATGAAGAAGCTGAATAAGAATATTTGTTATTATCCAAATATGAAAAAGCATTATAACAATAAAAACTAAAATTAAGACTTACTTCTTGTTAAAAATGTCTTTTCTCTTATGATAAATAATTCTCTTACAATGGTTATTTAATATTCCTAAAAACAATATACAAAGATTAATGTTTCGGAAAACTGAAAGACCGCGCTACTTGTTAAATTACCCGATGTTTTCACATCTCGAATCAATTAGAGGTCCGATCCTATTCTCTTCCAGACTAACCTAAAAAATTTCTTCTCAATATCACTCATATAAAACTGTGGACAATGCGAGTCTTCTTCGTTTCAAATAAAAGAGCTTTGCGTGGTGGGTCAACTTGACCACCGTGTTAGCACCATTTTTTTAGCAGGCAATTAAAGACAAAATACTTCCTGACATTCATTTATTACGCTACGTATCGCCCCAACAAGCTCTTTGAGCAAGTGCATGGGTCCAAATCCGACACAGTGGTTGACTTTAACGAGCAACTATTTCAGCGGATGCTAATTGTTCTTAACTAAATTGTTCATCAAGTCCTTAGTAATCTAAAAAACCACTGCCGGTGGGACTGACAAGACTGTAGAAAAGAAGGCATTTTCTTATTCGTGGTCACTTCACCCGAATCCTTTAAAAAGTAGCTATAAAGGGTGCGGTTGATCCCCTCCAACCGCAACTATAAGTAAAGGCTATCATTATTTGCCTCAGTTAGTTACAAAAGGACGATATCTTAGCAAGCATATATTTTTCTATGTTTCATTGCCGTATGGAGATACGACTTCAGCAATCGAGGTTGTTTAAGCGATGAGTTACCAGACCTGTTTACGAGTCCGTTAAATTAATGCGTTTATTTGCATGTGACTTGATCTCAAGGAAATTAATTGCGTTATATTATTTATTAAAACAAGGAATACATTAAGGTATGTGAAGTGTTTGCTTTCTCTCTTTTTCTTTTTCAAGAATATTTTCGATTAATAAATAAAATTACTTTTCCATTAATTTTCATAAATCTTGCGTTACTTCTCTATTAATTTATTAAAACAAGGATTACCTTAAAGTACGTGAGTATATAATGTCAGTCTTTCTTTTTCCAAGAATAAATTCTTTTAATTTATAATATTGTTTCTCTATAAATCCCGTTAATAATTTGAGTATTTTTATGACTAAGTGCGATATTTCATCTAGTGTATTCCAACTTTAATGGCTTCCTATTTGTTTTATTTAATAATTTTTTTTCGTTTCCTATTTTTTCCTCTTATCCGAATTACAATTCGAATTTTTCGAATACAGTGTGAAAATTCGATGGATTTATCACTTTTTTTACAAACTTTACATGCAAATATAGTATATGTAAGGAATTCATTAATTATTTCTAGGTATTTTTTTAAAAAAAACACCGTGCCACAAAGTATATTTTTGTAGCTCAAGTAAAAGTTCTATAAGTTTTGCTCCAAAATATTGGCTGAATTACAGTTTTAAATGTAAACCTATGTAGGCTTATTGTGAAAAATATAAACCGTAAAGTTAAATTCAAATTTTTGGGAAAAATAAAAATATTTATACCCAAGGCAGGTTTTAGGCGGTAAGCAGGTATGCGGCAGCTTTAAAAGCCGTCACCAGAAGGGCGCGAATTCCTCGGTTGATTTTTCAATTATATCCTTGAATTTATATAAAAAAATCTGATGATTCTTCTAAAGCTTATATATCAACAATAAATAGTTTTTTCTAGGATATAGTTTTTATAAAAGAGATATAGGCATCGGAAAATTTAAATGAGCAAAAAAAGTATTTATAAATAAATAAAAAAAGAAATATATAAAAACAAAAAGGCATTTAATATAAACTTAGATTCTGGTAACCATTTGTCCTAAGCTTAGATCTTTTCAACATGAATAATGTCTTGTTTAAGAACTTCAAAATTATAAATTCAAATAAAAATTCTTTTCTTTCTCTTTTCTTACCAAACTAAAAAACATACTAATTTTTTAACTTTCGATCTTTTAATATTTTAAAATTCCTAGAAAAGAATCTTCGACGTACGAGCTAGAAATACAGATAACGATCATTATTTTTAAAAAAACCATAAAAGTTTTGTAGTTTTCAAAATTTTGATGTAAGTAGTGATTCCAGAAACTCAAAATTAAATTTATTTCTTTTTATATCAACCAAAGACACTTTCATTTTGATTCTAAAATACAAGAGACATTTTTCACATGAAAATAATCTTTACTTTCTTTTTTGTTTATTACATTGAGAGCCTTTTTAATTTAAAATATGCTTACTGTAAATTAAAAAGGCCATCTGTTTATGTTCTAGCAATTTTAACTTATAACAGTTATATTTCTCCTTAATACTTATTGTATGAGATTCTAAAAAATTTTACGATTATATAATCATGTCCTCTCTCTGTTGGAAGTTCTAAGAAAAAACAATGAAATAACGTATAGAAAATATATGAAAAGTGTTACTTTTGCCCTTTCAAACTGTAAAATCGCATATAGCTTTGAAACAAATGGCAAGAATAAAATTTAAAAAATAGTTTACTGACGTTTATTTTCTTTTGCGTTTTTGAATTTTTAACGAAATTGTGCGAAATTTCTTGCGTGGTTGAAAATGTAGAATTCTTTTTGAAAATGTGATGAAATATCTCATTTTCTATTATGCAACTAGAGTTCATGATTATAAAACTCTCGTCACTTATTGTTTCGGGTAGTTTCTAAATTTTGTTTAGGACTTCTGTGTAAAAAATATATTGGTTTTTATGATGGTGAAAAATGTGTGTATTCACAAAGTAAACTTGCGAAACATTTTTCGGTTTAATTTATGTCATTTCTCATAAACATGTAACATGAATTATATATTTATGAGAAAGTGTTTAATTCGTGACTTTGTTACTTCAGAACTGAGAATCAATTCTGAATATGAAATATTTTCTAAATTTTTGTATCATATTTTCTTAAAATTTTGATTTTTCCAATACCGAACTAATTGACAATTATGAATTAGAGAGATTAATGAAATTCAGTAATGTAAGAAAAATTATCGATTATTGCAAGAATCAATAATCTCATAACCATAACAAAGCAATTGATAAAGAAATGTGAATGCATGGTTCAAAATGCAATGTTCTGATGAGGGAAATTCTTTTCGGAAAATCAAATGATAAATGCTATATTAACAGGATCTAAGAAATTAATTGCATTTATGGTTAATTAGTATATTCACGTTATGTTTTTTAACTACAAGACTGCGATTTTGGGACAGACCTGGCAAATTTGAACCGACGATATATGTCCTGCAAACGGTAAATAAGTCTCCAAACTACCCCGACACACTGACATGAGGATATTTATCCTATGATGGTCGATTTAAAATGCTTCAGACCCAGACACACGACGGATTTCCAATGGAATCAGGATTCGAACGAGCGATTTTCCGATCCCGAAGCTAACACCCTACCACCTGGCTACTGCCACTCTAGATTGAATTAAGAAAACCTGGCAATATATGAAAGCACTAAAAAAATCAGCTTATGTAATTAAAATGTGTTAAAAAATATTCCCTTTCGGAAAAAGAAAGCCACATACCCTTAGCGTAAAATACAAGCCTAAGAAATTCGAAAACATGTTTATCAAACATCTGGATGTTTTTGATAACGGTAGAAAAAAAAATTGAGGTTATTTAATACCACTGGAGAGGTTCTTCCCAAATTTTCCCTCACTAATAAAATTTCTAAAATCCTCAAACGCAGACCACGTATTATGTGTATTAATTTAACGTTGTAACTATTTCTGCAAAGCAAACATCAGCTGTCACAGCTAACAATGAGCTTAGATAAATATACCTTTGAATGATGCAGAACAAAGAGTTTGGGTACAATGGGGTGTATTTATTCAAAAGACTGGAAGAATAAAAGAAGGGCCTCTATTGCATGAAGATGTATACCATAATAAGGGCGTATCATCGGGATGTCGCTTCTGTACACACCCATATAATAAATTACCAGAAAGTTACAGTTGCATGAAAACGTTAAACATAACTAAGTACTTGTTTATTTTGCATCCAAATGTGGATGGTATATTTTTTTCCTTATTTCCTAAAATGAAATTCGAGTATAATATAAACCTATTTTTATCTACTATGTTTGACTGACAAATTACAGAAGAAAAAAATAATATAGTGTGATGAATTTAGATAATATTCGATTTAATTTCAGTTTGCCATTTATATAAAATCCACAGATAATAAATACATATCTAGTTTTCAAATAAAGAGTTTTAAACTCGAGTTTAAAAAACGCTTTCAATTCGTTATGGCAAAATTTAAAAAAATAATAATTCAATTTCTTTACAGCGTGAAATTTTTAGACTTCAACTCTTACATTTATTTGTAAAAAGAACCATACAAAAGATCAGTTTATCATGAACATTTCCACATCAGTATTGATATTCAACAGCAGGGATTCATATTTTCTATATGTATGCAAACAGTGCAGTTATTTCATTGTTAAGAAAATCTTTTACGAACTGAAACTGTCTGAAAACAGTTACAAAGTTTCTGCTGTCTCACTTGTCTTAGGAATGAGCGTTCGAATTTGAGATAACACCCAATAACATATCAAACTCGATAAAATATCACCCCCCCCCCTCCTCTCTACACAGAAGTCATCCTTCCATTTAGTATGTTTTTGTACGCCACACCTTTTCCGGTCTTTGTCAAAACGTCAAGTTAGGTTGAAATCCCAGCATTTAAAACGAAAACAGTTATCGTGAAGAGTTTATTTGAAGTACGTAAAGAAAGAAAATACATTTGATGTTATCTGCTGGTTGTTTTTTTTTTTTTCACAATACTTCCAGATAAATAAAACACTTAACCCTCGCAGACTCATTTGTTTTGCGGTGAGCTATGCGTCTGCTGCTACTTTAAATATTCAACTAAAAAGGGAAATCCACGGTAAAGGCATCGGGATGATGACGCAACAAAACATGTGTCACAGTTTATTTAAATTCAACACATTCTTTGCCTTATGAAACGCCAATAATAGATATTCAGTTCGCATGTATTGATGTCATTTACGACAAGAATGGATATGTTGATGAACCATCTATTGTGAGCTCTAAACATTATGAGCTCTCTATTAATAGTAGGATTTTGTAAGAAGCTCAATTGAATAATTGTTAGGCCTATGTTATTTTGTACTGGACTTAACTTTTCTGATCATCTGTCGTTAAAAGAATCACAAAAAATGTGAATATACATTTTAAAATTTATTTCTTTGGAAAATCATTCATTATAATATATATTCTGAACCTTTTTAAGTTTTTTGATTTTAAAATATTTTAATTTTTATTTAAAAAAATGTTTTTCCCCCTATCATATTCTCCAGATGAATACGAAATTAACAGAGGGTTGGGACTGAGAAAATAGTTGTATAAAATTAATAACGCCAGAAATGAGAATTGTACGGCTTAGAAATTTCCCCCTTTCTAGAGAATGTGGAGGAGAAAAAAGTATTCTATAATTGAATCGTTGATTGCAGAAACCACATGAGTGAATAATATCAAAATGCTGGGAGCTTAAAAAGAAACTGATTAATTTTTTAAATCAGTGATTAAAAAAAATTTTTACCTGGTAGATTTTACAATGCGGCTACCCTACAATGCGGCTTTACTTGCCTCTTGTCATTTCTTCACTCATGTAAATATTCCTTTAGAATGTAAAACAGCATAAACTCAATTTTGAAAGAAAAAAAATTGACTCACGTGGTATCTGCAATAATTGATTCAATTTCATTTTTGTTGCTAACATTCTTTTTGTGATATCGTAAATACTTGATTCACGTAACTTAATGAGAAAAATTATGCTCAACTTGAGCTAAATACTGCAAAGTAAATAGAGATAGAGAGATATTTTCATTAACAAAAGGAAAAAAAGGGTAAATTTGCTCTTTGAATTCAATAACTATTGCCTGGATAACTTATGAAATACCGCAATTGATTTATTTATTTTATTTTATTTGAGGATCGTTTCTCTTTGCAACGGAAAGTTGTAAAATCAGTAGTTACAACGAATAGAATGTTTTTGATAAGCAGACCGCTTAAAGAAAATTATGCTCCAAGAATTTCATTTCTCTTTAAATATAACTAGGAGCACGCGCACGGCGTTGCCCGTGGAATCAAGACAAAAAAAAAATACCCCTCGATGACATGAAAAAGTTCTGAAAACAAAACAAACGAAACAAAAACAAAACAAACACATTATTGATTTTCCCGCCTATTCTTCTTCGCGATAATGACATTTCAAATGTAAAAAAACAATACAGAGTACGCTAATCCGAAACAATATTAAAAAAATTGCAACGTGAAAATGATTATTATATAGCAAGTAAAATATGCGAGACATAAACACGTTAACACACTGCCGAAAATAATAATCGAAGTCATTCAATTGAAGGTTATGACGTCACATGCTCTGTGCATCGTCAGCCAATGAAATTGCCAGCCATGTTCCGGAAAAAATGTCACGGGACGAAGCTCGCTAGAGAAAAATATCTTTCAACTGAAAAGGAAAAATTAATTTAAAAAAATAGGAAAAGATATGTTAACCGTTCTTGTTTTAAATCCGCCAGAACCGTTCCAGTTATAAGCTGAAACAAATAGTGTTATTAGAACGTCGAATGCAGCAAGTTTAAAAACAAAAAGAAAATTTCGATGGCAAAACTGACTATTTTTTAAAAATCAATAAAAATTCAGTAAATTACGTTTCAAGCTCAAAACAAACTTTATTAGAACGAAAATTGTTTGTTCTATCCAATGGTGCATTGATTGTTTTTCAACGATCGTTAGAAAAGATACTACAGCCGTAAACGTGCCAAAAATGACCCAAAACAACACAAAACATTAAATAAAACATTTTCTAGATTAAATTTTAAAATTCCGGCTTCGAGGTGCATTCATTCACCATTATGACTACCTGTGTGCCAAATTTCATGGCTGTAAGTGCGATAGATTCGTCTGGACATCGCGCGCGCGCACACACACACACAAACATTGCATTTTATAAGTATAAATAATTTATGTTTTGAGTTAATCTTATAATCTTTTCAGGAATATTTCTTAGTTAGGAAATATTTTTAATTTTATTTAGAAGATGTGATCTTTGAACAAAAATTAAAATAAAAAAATTCTATTAAAGACTAGTGATATAAAATATTAAAAAATATTTTAAGAAAGGATGTGGTAATATTTATAAGGACCGATAATATTCCTTCCCACAGAATAATTAATTCATTTACTTAAAGTGTATATTTGTAAGACAAAAGTTAGTTTTGTTCCTAGAACAAAAACTAAAAAATCCTTCTAAAATATCATCTTTATTCCACCATAGAATCCAACAGCACACTTCTTGAGTTTTTGTCTTCCGTCCTTAAAAACAATTTACAAAAGATTTACAGTTTTCCCATAGGGGTTAAAAAAAATGTATATATATATATATATATTTTTACAAAAGGGTCTAAATTAAATTCTGAATGTGTAGTAGTAACCACCTTTAGTCTTACAAGCTTTTTATATCAGAAAGCATTTTCATCAAAATATATAAAAAATTTAAAAAATTAAATAAATAAAAATATAAGTATTTCTATATATATATATATTTGTAATTTTGTTAGCAGAAGTTTACAACCCCATCTAAATGAAATGCAGTAAACAAAGATCTATTTTTCACAAATGGTTTATGCCAGTCCACTAAAGCAGTCACGCAATTCTATCTGTCCTTGCGTGGACGGTATTTTCTATTATTTCTTAATACAAACAACTACTCAAATATTTATAATATCATGATAAAAGATTTAAAGATTAAGATTTTTAACTTATGTATAGTCTAACCTTCCTTCAGAATCACTGTACCATGCTGTTGTTCGCAGTGGATATAGTTTCTCCAAATTTCTCTCGACAGAAATTATTTAACATGATCTTATGGACTCTTCATTTTTTTTATCGACTGAAAAATCGATGAATTTTGTAGCAAGACTAAATATTTTCAATAAATGCCTTCGGAATATTATTCTATTGCATAGTTTTAGTTTAGTTAATGTCCCGTTTTGAAGTAAGACGAGGGCTGTTTTACGACTGACCCCGAACTTAAGAACCGTGGTCAGATGACGGGACTTTAGCCGGCCCCTCCCTCTCCAGACTTCTGCACCACATCAGTGGGAGGACGTTTGACCCACGACGTCAGATTTAGCGTGCACTATGCCCACATCCACAGTGGTTTTTCTATGAAATCGCGCTTCGAACCTAGAGCCCTCTGGCCCCGAAGCAAAGACTTTACTACTAGGACACGGCTGCCCCTATTCTATTTCATAGAGAAGAGGCCCAGTGAAATGTTAGTAATTTTAGTTAATTTTTTATATGAACGATTTAACTTCCCTCGAGCGTCCATATCTTTTACATCATCTCCAACAAGCAACCAAAAATATCTTACAACTTTTTAGAATTTTTATTTTATTATATTTTTTATTGAGCATATATGCATTTTTTAAATTTGAACATAAAGAACCCTAGAACGCAGTGAACTTCTGAAAAGAAGACTTGGAGGCCTATTATGAAAGAAACTCACAAGGGCAGACCAGGTCCAAAAAGTCTCTAACTTTGAATGTAACACAACTGACAACTTTTAATAACTCGAACCAGTATTGAATTGAAAAACAAGATGAAATATTTTCATTTATGTTAAATTACAGAAAATCATTTTAGACCTCTAGCAGTGACCCTGAATTAAAAAAAAATTCTGCTGTATCGTAAAACTGATCAAATATTAGCGGGACTCGGGCATGAACTCATGTTCATGAGCGATTCAATATATTTCATTTAGATACTGTATGTCGTTCGGCGATACGAGCATTTAGTAACGTCCTACCAGCAGGCCTACCAAAGTTTGAAGTAGGATAACGAATAGTCCACTGAATACCGTATTATCTCTCTAAATGCGGGCGCCTTATTGTTTTTTCTCTGAAACACCGCGGGTTACTTTTAATCGCTATTTATATGCAACGTTATTACAGCCACGCCTGTGGATTTTTGAGACAAGATTTTTAAGTTGTCCGAGTCAAGAGGGTTAACGTAACTGATCGCCGTTTCGGTATAGGACAACTTGACACTTTCCCGCACAATAACGAGTCTATGCTTCAGTGGTATAGTCGCAAAGTAAGCAGGGCCGGAACGATTGGGTGACAAAAATCGCACTGTATTTAAGAAGGTTTATATATTTTTTTAAATTTATTTTTCGTATAATAAAACAGAACCGGAACGCCGTTCCGGTTCCGCTACACTCCTGCTAGGCCTGCACATACAGAAATTGTATGCAAATTTTATGGAATATAGGTGCTAAAAATGTCTGCAGGATTTTTCAGTTCCATTTGCAGAAACTTTTGCTTTTTAAATGGGTTTTTTTTTTGTGTGTGTGAGAGTGGCTTTTTGCTTAATTACGTCTCATGTTTTTTAAATAAAATAAAAAGAAAATGAAGAGAAAATGTCAGAATTTCTTAGTACCGAAACTTCAAAGGAATGCAACAGACTGCTCTCCTTTTAACTGAAATAAGATATACAGAATCGAAGTTGATTAGAATCATCCCTTCAAAACTTCACGCTCATGTGCCACGAATGAAACATGGCGTGATAACTACTCTGTATAAACTAGTTACATACCAAGCGATGATAAAATTTATGACATCACGTCTTTCCACAGAATCCAACGGCCTAGATGGAGAGTCACGCAAAAAAGGTTTGACACGGAATATTTGAAATAACATCGTTGACTATTGAAAAAGTTTCCCAGTACTGAAAAAATCTGTATACTACTTAGGAGGAAAGAGAGAAAAAGTCGAAACGCAAACAAAAAAGATATTTTTGTCACGAATTTCAAAATAGTCGGTGCATGATGGTGATATTGAAAATGAAGACAAAACAATTTTCTACTTTCGGCCTGTGTTTTTATAAGCTGATTCCATCTGCTTTGTAGATTTCATATTGTTTTATTCCAAAGGGAAAAAAATTAATAAACTTTTCCCGTACATTTCTTGTTAAAAATAGACCAAATTTTTAAAATTATATTTAACAAATTAAAAATTTTATTTAACCAATTAAAAGATTATCATTCATAAAAATTCAGTCTTGGTTAGGATGTTACTTTATCCAAACAGAAATAAATATAGCAATTCCAAAAATATCCTCTCAAACCATTGCCATTCTTCATTAAATTTATAAATGTAGGAAAGTCTTAAAAATGAAAACTTAGAATACTACGATAGATATTTCGCTTATAAGTAATGCGAAACGCTTAATGTAAGTAATGTAGTCCAGAAGAGAGCATATTGTAGCTTAGTTCTTTACTGAACTGTCTTGATTTTTTGAATCCAGGTCTGTTTCAAACCTAAAATATTTTTTATTTAATTGCGGTTTCAGTATCCAGAGCGCTCCATTTTTTACCTTAATTCTTTTGTGAAATTCTTAAAGGTTGAGAAAATAATAAAAAAATAGCAAATGAAGAAAATTGTTATAATCTTCGATTTACTTTAGAAAACTTTTGAAAAAGGTAGGATATATTACCTACAAGTTTGCATTATATTTTATTTATATATACTTCATCTTGCTTTTTGGTGTCAAGACAGTGTAGGCTTCTTTTTTGTTTTTAATACTCTTGTAGATATTATTATGAATATATTATTTTTTAATTCAAAAGAAACTATTTTATACCTAATCCATATCCAAACATTTTATATTCATTATTATAAGAAACCATTAAAATTGAATAAAATTCTTTAGTTTTATGGAAAGAACCTCTTATTTTATTCAAATTTAAAATAAATATATTCACTTTAAGGTTAGAACCCTTTATAATAATTATTGAAGTTTTAGTCATTTAAAGCATAGGATACTGAGAGGTAAAACATGTATAAACTGCTAATTCATAGAAAATAATGACCAAATCGTTAGAATGAGTTTCAGCAGCAATCAGTATGACATTATGAACGATCAATAGGCTATATGTGGATGGAAATAGTTCTCCGTCGTAAATCAGAAACACAATCTGTCATCTAATGCAATTCATGGATAAAAAAAAGCATGAGAAAGAACACCATAAAATTGTTATTGCGCGTACAGGAAAAGTTTGTTGAACCCATAAAGCAAATTTTTCATGGATAATGTTGGATTTATAAAACGGTAAAAAAAATTATTACATGAATGAACGAGGTTAAAACTAAAGAGATCGGGATGAAAAATAAGACTGTTTACATGACGAAAATATTTCATGAAACAAAATTTTGTATTAATCATTATTTAGAAAAATCTTCATAGTTTTTATTGACATTTACGGATATAGAACGAAAACTTTCTTTGAATTCTTAACAAAAATCAAATTCATTAAGCCCAAAAGTCAGCAGTGTTTTTTTGTTTCAGCATGACAAATAATTTAAATCCAACATTTAGAGTCTTCTTAGTTTCTTACGGTTGATCTTCAAATTTTGCTTTTGATGCGTTTCTTCGAAAGAGCCTTCCTGCACTTACAAACAAAGCTGTATCCCAATACAGTGAGTGTCAAAAGTTTAAGCACAACAATAATTTTAAAACAAAACTTCAAAATATGCACTATATTTTAAATCAGTGTTCATATATGTGAATAAATATAGATTTGAAATTATACTTGATACAAACATGCTTTAGACTTTATTTTCAACCATCGAATTTAGCAAAAATACAAAAATAGGTGTGTCAAAATTTTAAGCACGTAAGAGATTTATTTTTTACAGTCGAGTAAAAATAAAATGTTAATACTTGATTATTGTTCCTTTTTTTATTAAATTACGTGAAATACATGGTTTTTCATCGATAACACTAAGTTCTGTATTATTTATGGCTGTAGTTCAAACCAAACATCCTCAGTGGCCAATTGCGGCACTTCAACTGAAGAATACTGCTTACTATTTTGAAAAACTAAATTTGTGAACTTACCCCACACGTGTTCTCTGAAGTTCAAATCAGGACTTAGGGCTAGGCCACACAAAACTGACCCCATGTTGGAGCTAAGCCACTGTGACGTTGATTTGGAGGCATGTATTGAAGGTCTTGTCATGTTGAAAAGTCAAATATGTTCCACCGAACATTTCAACAAAGGGAACCAAATGACTGGAAAGTGTCTCTTGGTAGTTTTCAGATTGTTTTCGACCCTAGGTAAGGCTAGGGATGTCTGACTATTGAAATAAACTGCTTCCCCTACCATCAGAAATCCACCACCATGTTGTCATCTAAACATGCTTCTTAGTTCTTTTCGAAGATCATGCCAGTAGCATGCAATCCCATCAGGTCCGTCCACATTCCATTTTTTTCATCGTTGAATATAACAATAAGCCACACATCACCAAATGACATGTGCTGTTTGGCCTACTGTAATCAAGCCAGGTGATCGAGGCATCTTGCGGTTTTTCATATACACCGATTCTAAAATTCTTCTATGAATAGTTTTTTTTCGATATTTGTCCTCCAATGATATTTTTAATTCGAGAAAGAGAAAAATTCCTAGTTGAAGCCAAGATTCTGATATGCATGTATCGCATGAGCTGGTCACTTGCGGCCTACCGGAACGAGATTTTCGTTTAAATTTTTTGCCACTAGCTAATATTTGATAAATTCCACGTTTTGACCTCCTTAAAGCAACTGCAATTTCAGAGAAATGGACTTCTGTTTTGTTCCCATACACCAGATTTTTTATGCTTCCTAATACGAAAATTCTTTAGACTTAGCCATTTTGAACTAATGTCAAACCAACAGTCAGGTTCTTCTTATATACATAGATATCATATACGTGCGCAACTGCTTGTGTGATTTCATTAATTAGCATAAAAGCAGTTTCGTGCTTAACATTTTGACTTAGCAATTTTCGTTCCATTCTCAAAATTTCTGAATAAAAATAAAGTTTTAAAGTTAATAATGTTTAATATGATTTTAAAGTTGTAATTTTGTTTACATATAAACGGCATATTGAAATAAAGTGGATATTTGATGTTTTATTTTAAAATTATTGTTGTGCTTAAACTTTTGACACGCACTGTAGAAGTAAATTTCAATTAAAATATTTGAATTATAAAAGAGTGATGAATTCATTAAGCAGTAGAGGACGACCAGACGTCCCACGGTTTTCGACTTTTTGTTCTGAACTGATAAAACGTTCCTGATTTTGTCCCAGTTTTTAAGTAAACCTAGATTTTTATTATAAATAGAATACGATAGTCCTATTTAAGAGAATAAAATACAGTACCGTAATTTTTAAAAATTAATTTCTGCTTTGTATAGGTTCAAGTTATTATAAATTTCAGTGATAAAGCGACACACGTGCTGTGTAGACTGGAACAGTTGAATTGTTTTTTTGTTTGTCCTGGCTTAACCGAATGAATGAAATAGTACATAACATAACACCACTTCTCGCTCCCGAATTAAATAGTACAGATGAGAAGGTAAAAAAAAACTGAAACTACTGCTTTACGCATTGTTGACGGCTTACGAATTAGATACAAGCTCAGAAGAACTTAAACAGTTAACTGTATTTTCAACAGTCAAAGAATAAAATAGCAAGCAAAATATTTCTACAATTTACTAATATTTTAAATTTTTAGCAACTAGTTTATTAATAAAATCTTGAGATGCGTTATGAAAACTGGATAGAATATTCGGAAAATAATAGTTTATCCGTTTCAATTTCATAAAATGTTAAAGTGACCAGAAAACCAGAATTATCCGGGACAGACTCACAGTTTTTGACCCTTCATATCATCTTGAAAAAATGTCCCGGAATGGCCCCAATTTTGAATAAAATATCCTATATTGTCCCGTTTTTTACTTATAAATGAATTGTTTCTATTGAAATTTTTTTAAAGACTAACTAGATTTAATATTAAAATAACACTTCTAAAGAATCTTTCTTCCCAACTTTTACAAAACATAGAATAGAACCACTCTAGTTGCGATCTTGGCATATTTTAATAAAAGTCACATTTTTTTATTTTAATTTTTAAAAAAATAGGATTTTTTAGTTTACGTAGAACTAGAATTTTTCTTATAGTGAGAAAAAAATCTCTAGAAACTAATTCATGATGAAAGAAGTACACAATGAACACATCGATATGATGATAAATGTATGAATGTTAAATATGTGAATGAATAAATATGAAGAAAAGGTAAAAAAGCAATATCAGAAATATTGTTTTCCTTTTATCTTTTCCTATAATCTTTTTTCAAATTCTCAAATAATTATTTTCTTTATTTTGGCGAGGATTTTTTTTATTTGCTCGAGAAAATCCGATAACTTTAAAGTTACTATGCTTTTAACTATTTCAAATCTGATTTTTCATTTTTCATGTCACTTTTATTATAGGAGTCTATATTAATTTGTGTCTTAAAATCTGGTTTTAAATAAATGTTTTGTACCTACAAAAGGTAAAAATTAATATATTATCCTTTTTATTTAATATTTTTCATTCCGAAAATTATTATTCAGTTGCAAAAAACATTTATTAAAATTCGTTAGAATGAAATTTAAACTATTAATTTTGTTTCTACAATATTAAAACCATTAAAATAATTAACCCTTAAAAGCACGATTTTTTAAAAATCGATTTAAAAATGTTTTTTGACTGTCATTTCTGTAATAAAATATGGAAAAAAATATTTTTAAAAATCCCATTTTGTTTTAGGTATGGTTTATGGCTAAAAGCAGTTTGTTACCAAGTGACAACACTGGACTTTATTTCAGAAAAAAATTTCCTTGATAAAATTCTATAATATTAAACACAGATGAATTTTAATAACTAATAATACGGATAAAGAATTTCCTTCAACATTTGTAGAATAAATCAGGGTATTCTCGAGCGTATAAACAAAGTAAAAAAGATGCAGCCTCAAGTGAAAAACATCAATTTAATTTTCACTTTTTTATCAGCACTCTGGCTGTCATTTATATCTTGTCAATTAATTTAATAACCTTTTTCAATATGCATTCTATTGGCAACAACAGGCATTAGAACTTCCGTTTTATTCTCAAGATTTTATAAGACAAAATTGGGTATGTTGCTTAAGGCAACACTGGGCATTTAAGGGTTAACTCAAATTCTGAAATACAAAATCCAACATAAAGTTAAATGTTTAGATTTTGTACGTATCATTTTATAGATGGACGAAATGATTCATAAACTTGAAATCTTTCTTATCTGATTTTCTTTATTTTTCCAGGTGCAAAATGTACAGTATACAGAAAATACGTGCTTATTTCCTGATCTTCACGTTTTGCATACAAGTCTCACTACAAGTGGAAGAGATTTCAACACCAACAAAAGAAATCGGCAGATTCAGTTTTGGATTACAAAATAAAGATGGGGTTGGTTTTCTTTCGCATATTTCCAGAGCTGAAGGACGAAAGGTATCGTCATGGTCACCTGAAAATCTTTTAAATGAAACAACAGAAAGAAGGCAACAAATATCTCTTGGTAGAAGTTACGATCATAAACAATTTTATGAAAACAATCCGTCAAAGCAGATGATCAGACTCGAAAACCTTTGGTTCAAAAGCCCCACGGACAATTATACTAGACGAAATGAAAGTGTGAGAAAAATTGACCATTCATCATTAACTTGGCCAGCATGGTCTACATCAAAAAAAGAAGTATACAACAACAGAAATCGTAAAAACCATAAACATACTGATCCATTTGAGGATTTTCTTGGTCTGGAATCTAAACTTCATGAATTAAGTGATAGAAAATATATTCATGAGCATGAAGGATTCTTTTTCCCTATTCATGTACCAACTGGTCATCATCATGAAAAAGAAGATCACATTTTGATTCCTATACTGCTAATTATTTTGATACCTTTGTTGTTATTTGCGATAATTATTCCCCTTAATGCTAATCTCCTTTCAACATTGTTTTTGATTATGCAAAATAATGGAGCAACTACGACAGCTGCTCAGCTAGCTACAGGTAGGAGGAAGAGAAGATCCCTGTACACAAATCACCATCCAGTGGTTGAAGAAAAGGTTTTTGAGATGCTCGAAGTCATCGACAAAATATTAGAAATAACTAAAACTGATGAGTTTTCTTAAATTATTTCGTGTTTCGTAAAGAACAGATAATAAAGTGATTATCATGAAATTTTCCGGCGGATAGATTTTAGAATGAAATATTCTTCACCTGCTTTTTGTATAAGCATTAACCATTTTCTTATTATTTATTCTCCATCAAAAATATTATGCTAATAAAGTTTAAAATAATTTATTGAATACATCGTTTTCTCCTTTATTTTGATACATGTTTCATCCACACACTTGCATTAAATCTGACAAAAATGTGTGCATTTATCAGATGTGTCATTTGCACATCTACTTTAAATCTAATAAAAATGTGCAGATTATGCATATTAATTCTGTTAAAATATTATATAGCTATAATAGGATCTAGCTTGAACACGCAGTTACACCAAATTTTAAGCGTGACAACTGTGGTTTAATCATTCACTGGATATTTTCAAAACTCAGGAAAATATATTTAACTCTTAAACATCTCAAGCATCCAATAGATTCTTTTATGGATCGACAAAAATACGTATTCTTAAAATAGTCTAAAATATTTAAAAAGACACTAGATGAAAATTTATTTATCAAGGAATTAACCGTTTGAGTATCAGACCGTGAAGTTGTGCTCCTCCTATTCAGTGTTAACAAGTGTCGAATATTCAAACAACGAGTCGCACCGGAATTTTGCAGATGCTCTACTTTTCTGTTTATTTTCATTATGACAGAAAATAAATGAAATTTTCAGCTGTCAGCTCGTAGTTTTTGTTAAACATAGCAACCATTTTCTCTGAAGAGTGAATACACACTACATAATAATTAAGTTTGAGAAATGCCATCGATTGAGGGTACTTATTGATAGGGAAAATGAAAAGCGCCATCCCGCCGTCTGACACTTTTCAATCGGATTTGTTTTTCAAAACTCTGTTTCCCCAACCGGATATGCAAAATAATCGAGCGTATAGAATGGAATTAAACATTTTGAGCTTTCGCTGAAAGATTTTGTCATGAATTCCTTGTTCAAATAATATAAACTAAACCTCTAGTAAAATGTTGAATTTAGGCCACAAAAGAAAAAAAATTAAAAGAAATAAATAAACTAACTAGCTAACTAAATAAATATATAAAATAAAAAAATAAAATAAAATAAAAATGCTGCTCAAGGATTGGTTACTAGAAACCGGCATGATCATGTAAGAAAATAAAATGCACGAGTTGTCTTAAAGAAGTCTTAATGCTGTATTTTTTATTACAAACACTTTTTCTTACATTTTTGGCGGCAATGATTTTGTATATCACTATATAAAATTTAAGTCTTGGCTTGGATAATTTGTACTTAACATGTAATATTTATTTTTCAATGACGGTATTTATTTAGTAATAGTTCTGTTATCAGTAGTAAATGGGTTTGGTTACCAACAACATGAAATACGCAATTTCGATGATTTAAGATAAAAACGTAAGGAAATTTTCTGACTATTCATTTAAATGTAGAATATAATATAACAATTAAAAAGGAAGTAACGCATCTTTTTGCAGGCTCAGCTTTTCAATATTTAAATTAAGTGAGATTCGATCTCAGTTTTCTTATTACTTTGTGTTCGCCAGAAATTTTCCGCCGGGGGGGGGCAAGCAAAATTTCTCTAATTTATGTAACTTCAAAATAACAGATGGTAATTAATTTTATATTTATGTAAAGGTAATTAAGTATTAATTAGCGAATTCAGTTATAACAATTAGTTAATTAGCTATTTGTATAATGTCGGTGCAATAAGAATTGTCCGACTGAACGACAAGAAATAATAGAAAATGAAGAATTATGAACAAACCTCTTAGGAAATGAAGTGTACCGCCCTGGTATTGGAAAAAATTTGCAGATTATTATATAAATCTCATAGCAAAATAAAATAATAGCTGAAACAAGTAAAAATAATTATTAACAAATTTTAAACCTATAAATGCATTTCTACATATCTCTACTAATAATAAAGAAGAATGTTTATGTGAGTGTCTTTGCGTGTGTGTTTTTGTTGGTGCTGTACAGAGCAGACACCTGGACCTAGGGCCACAATATTAAGCACAATCCTACTTGGAGGGTGGGAATGTGCATCTCGGAAACCTTTTTTTTTTAGATTTTAATTAATTAAAAATTAAGGAGATTTTGGCGTTTTGCCTTAATACCTTCCGAAAATATTGCAGCACAAAAATTATTTTTACGCCATCTGAAAGTTTAAAAAATTAAATTTTCAATGATATCAATTAAGTTGCCTAACATATTTTCCTCTAATTTTAATAAATTTAAAAAAATATTTTTGGCATAATTTACAACAATCCTTTTCATTGTTGCAACGCAATTCAAACCTTTTCCATTGTTTAAACAAATGTTTAATTATGTGTTTCTCTTTCATTGTTGAAAGATGTGGTAATATCCAAATACATTTTGCTTTCATATCTTACTTCCTGAAAATTTTTGTGGAATCTGTAAACCAAGCTCTTTGAGATCTACGTATATTAAGAAATATATTCAGTAGCCTGAATGATTATGGTTGCTATCTTTTCATTCTTTTTTCAGCTAGCATGCCGCTAGCCATAATATGTGCTGAGTCATTTTAATATTGAAATCAAATGCAGATTTTTCAAGAGGAATCAGAAAGTGAAGATAGCGCCGACAACGTACAATTACATGTTATATGACATGGTCAGTTATTTAACTCCAATAGGGATATTCATGTAGACAATGATCAGAAGATGTACAAGCCACTAAAAGAACATGGATTAAATATCTACCACAATCTGAAGTTTAAAATTACGTTGTTAGGGGAACCGTGAATATAAAATGATGGAAGATTCAATTGAAATCATATTTCCGGCAAACAAACTGGTCGTCGAAGGCGACTAGTTTAAAATAATTGGTAAAACCAGTATACCAGTCCAGCAGCACTAACCACTGGACCGATGTCGATCATTTTTATTTCATACGGAAACTTATGACGTCTAGATATGCCATCAATGTCTCCTTCCACCCACCACCTTCCATTTTCGAAATATATCGAAAATAAAATTTTGGCAGAGTCCGCAGCCTCTACAACCACCAATTCGCAAATTTATTTCACGAAGTTGCAAGCTACTAGCTATTAATATTACGGGCGAAAAGTTGGTCGCTGAAGGCGGATAGTCTATATATTTAAAATAATTTGCAAAAGCAAAGGACCAATCCTAAGACTGAAACAATGGACCAATTTTGACAATTTTTATTTCATATCATAGCTTATGACCCCTAGAAATGTTATCAAAGATTGCCTATCCCTCATCATCCTCCATTTTGAAGAGAAATTGGAAAAACATTACTTCACTATACGTTCTCTATGGGAGAAACTCTTGAGAGAGCCCCCCCCCAACCACTGGATCGATTTCGCCAATTTTTATTTTATATGAAAGCTCACGACCCTAGATACATCGTCAATGGTTGCCTTCCCATCCCCATTCTTCATGTTCGAGAAAAATTGCAAAACCACTACTTTATTACAAATCTCTAGGGAGGGGGAACATTGATTGAGTTCCCAGTCTCAACAACTGGGCCGATTTTGCCAATTCATGTCACTTTGCAAGCACAGCTAACAAGTCAGAATGCTCCACGTTTATTATGCAAGTTTAAAATACTATTTTTGGTCAGTGCGAGTCACCATCTAAAAATTCACAAACTTATCTTTTTTAATGATATCAATTAAGTTGCCACATTGTTTTTTCTCTAATTTTAATAAATATTTTTAGCTATAATTTACAACGATACCTTTCATTGTTTCAATGTGATTCAAACCGTTGCCAGTGTTTACACAAATAATATTTAATTGCGTGTGTTCACTTCCATTATTGAAAGCTAAGGTAATGTCCTAATGGATTTTACTTTCTTTTTTGTTTCATCAGTTTTTCTGTGAAATCTATAAAAGAAGTCCTCTAAGGTAATAACTATATTTATAAACATATTTAGTAAGCTCAATGATTTTGGTTGTTGTGTTTTAATTCTTTCTATCAGTATGTTTTAATCCAGCTAGCATGCTGCAAGACATAAAATTTGTTGCGCCATTTTCATACTGAAATCAAATGCGCATTTTGCATAAGGAATAAGAAAGGTGCCGACGACGTGCAATGATATGTTAGATGACACATGCAGTTACTTGACTCCATTAGGGACGTCCATGTAGACAATGAACATAACAGATGCAGAGCTACTAAAAAGCACGGGTTAAGTGTATCACAATTTGAAGTTTAAAATCACTTTGTTAAGGGAACCATGAATATCAAATTACGCATATGAGATTCAATTGAATTTATATTCCCGACGAACAAGCTAGTCGAAGAGGGCGGCTAGTATATAATACACCGAAACTTCTCTACAATGGTCACCCACCATTCCGAGGAAAATTGACCGATCTAAAAGGGTATTATGTTTGGGAGTGGGAGTACAAAATACTTATTTAAATAAGTCCTAATTTTTCATTGCTGATAAAGCTAATTTAAAAAATTATCTAAAGAAAAATGTACTTTATCCGAAAATTTTTCTCTCTCTCTATTTTTTTTCTTTTAGAAAAAGGATAAAATTTGTTTCTGCTTGGGTCTTTCAGCTCTTTCGGAGGCCACTTTTTCAATGTATCATAATTGTTGAAAATATATCATAATTGTTTCGTCGGTAGTTGTTGAGGAAGTAGTTGTCTCTTCACATTGGGAAAGAAACGATTATTTTCTATCTGATTTCCGTTGTTGTTTTTGAGTGTACGAATTTCTTGTTCTCTCTTTCCTCCATTTTCTCTTAGTAAAATGTGGACGGTCAGAGAGACGAAAGGAATGTATTTTATTGAAGATGAACGCACGAACAACCGGACTGCTCAGGGGGGTTTGAATGGCCGTTAATAGAAGTTATTTTAACATTATGTCTATGGGCCGAAAAATTCCGCGCTGAATAAAAATGGCCGTTGAGAGCAATGACTACTATACACTTCCATATTCTTGTACAATACAGATACTTTAATTTCACCTAATAATTTCACCGAAAAGTGATCGAAACAGTCTATGGAAAAAAACAAAAGATACAAATTTTAACCCCTCTTGTTGATCTCTTAGCCGACTGACCGAAAACAGTCGGCAAAATGCGACATTTGATTCACTTGTCGCCTTGCTGGTTATTCTCTCATATGTGGTGTGAACTACAGGCCGAATGGACTACAACTGAAAAGGATGTCGGTCATTCTGTTGACTGAACCGTTAATCAGTCTTCAAATTTGGACACAAATCGCTTATCCCGACCGTTTGCTACATAATAACTTTAAGATGGGATTAAAATTATTAGATTCCTTGATACCCTGCTCTCAACATCTCCCAAAATCGCAAAGATTTTTGCCGACGAAAGTCTTAGTCTCTTGCCGACGGGGGGGGGCGATTCCCCCCCTTCCCCTCGCTGGCGCCGCCCCTGGTGTTCGCTGTATTAATAGTTCAAGAGTGACTTCACTTCGTAAGCCCCAAAGAATATGTTGATTAGGTTTTCCCCACGAACTGCGAATGTCAATTCGATGCATTATCGAGTTAGCTTTTGATATAAACAAGACGCTCGTTCTTATTTTCTATTTAAAAACCTTTATGGCGGATATTTGAAAATTTTTTAACGGATAGGATGGCAATATGGAAAATTTCTGATTGAAGATACTCGAAAAATGAAAATAAGAACAGAATAGAATTCTCAACGATCTTTGCCTAAAAATATTATATTTCAAGTATTATATGATATATATCGTCGCTTAACAAGCAACACCACCTTTCTCAATTTTTTGAAATTTCCACGCGGAGGAAAAAAACTGAATTTTTCGCAACCAATAACGATTATTTCTGAATTTTTTAATATCTAATATAAACAGGAGACCGCATATTCCTACCAGATGTGAAAAAATTCAGAAATATTCGCTAATGGTTGCGAAAAATTCAGTTTTTTCTTTCTCTTTGAAATTTTAAAAAACTGAGATAGGTGGTGTTGCCACTTAACAAGCAACATTACATGTCTCAATTTTCCTAGTATTTCAAGAGGAAGAGGAAAAAATGAGTTTTTCTCAACCAGTAACTAATACTGCTGATTTCATTTCACATCTGGCATGAACATGAGACCGTACATCTGTTTAAGGTGTGAAAAAATCCTCCGTATTCGTTATTGGTAGCGAAAAATTCAATTTTATCTTCCTCACGGAAAAATTTGAAAAACTGAGATAGGTGGTGTTGCCTGTTAAACGACAATTTTATTTAGCTGATAAATCTTTTTCTTGTCGCTCTGTTCAAATAAATCTAAGTTCACTCTCTTAATTATGATTATCTGAATTCACATGTCTGCTTCGTTCAGCATCGCGAACTCTTTAAACCGCTGAAACATTGATTTATTATATATTGCATTCCAGTGAACGTGAAAATTCCCGTTAACTGGAATAATTTTAGAAACGGAAAATTCCCGTTAACTGGAATAATTTTAGAAACGGAAAATTCCCGTTAACTGGAATAATTTTAGAACTGGGAAATTCCCGTTAACTGGAATAATTTTAGAACGGGAAAAATCCCGTTATTAAGTCATATAATCTGGCGTCACTGGCTTTGCTTTCTTCCTATGTTTGGCTTTACTGTTACACATGTTTAAAGTGCTCCCTTTTAAAAGATTGTCATGGGATGGATTTCATAATTCATAACTTGAAATTTAAATCCTTTATCTGCAAAATTTTTCAACTACTGTAATCTAAAAACAGATCTACAGAGGACATCTCTTGTCTAATAAAAATAAATTAATTTTTTATGATTTGTAACTCAGGATTCCCGTCTTTCTTAAACTATGTGTTATTATTAAATGCACTTAAAATAAAAATGCATAAGGTTTTGTCCAAAAATCTCCATTAAGAGCTTTTTTTGCCAAAATAAGAGCATCCTCAATAGAGAATCAACTTATTATCAATTTTTTAGTAGCAATGTTTGCAATAATTTTGCTTTCATGCTTTACCAAGTTAAACATTTAAGCAGAGGCGGCGCCAGAAAATTTCCGACGGGGAGGCAAGACATCTCCGACGGGGGGGCAAGCGAAATTTCTCTAATACAATAAAACACAATATTTAATTTTATATTTAATTAAAGGTAATTAACTATTAATTAGCGAATTCAATTATAATAATTCATTATTTGGAATAATTAGCTATTTGTATAATGTCGGTGCAGTAAGAATTGTCTGACGGAACGACAAGCAATAGAGAATGAAGAATTAAAAACATAAATCTCGTAGCAAATGAAGGGTACCGCACTGATATTGGGGGAAAAAATACAGATTGTAATCTAAATCTCATAACTAAATAAAATAATAGCCGAAACAAGTGAAAATAATTATTAACTTTTTTTTAAACCTATAAATGCATAACTACATATTTAAAATTATTGGCAAAATCAGAGGACCAGTTCCCCAGCTCCAAACACTGGACTGAAATCGATAATTTTTATTTCATATGGAAGCTTATGATATGTCATCAATGGTCGCCTGCATCTACCACCTTCCATTTTCGAGAGAAACCGAAAAAATACTTCTCTACTGCACATTCTCTTTTAGGAAAAACCATGAGATAGTTCCCCAGCCTGAACCACTGGACCGATTTCGACAACTTTTACTGCATATGAAAGTTTTTGACGTTTAGATATATCATCACTGGTCCCCTATCACCCACCGCCCTGCATATTCTAAATACATCGCAAACTAAAGCTTTCCTAGTGTACCTCAGCCTCTACAACCGCCAACTTATTTCTCCAAGTTTCAAGCATAAGTACAGGATATTAAAATTAGAGGCGAACAGCTGGTCGCCAAAGGCGGGTAGTCTATATATTTAAAATAATTTTCTATACCAAAGGACCAATCCAACCACTGGACCTATTTTGACATTTCTTTTTCATATGAAAGCTTTTGACTCCTAGGTCAGTTATCAAAGATCGCCTATCCCCCACCGACCCTCATTTTTTAGAGAAATCAGAAAAACACTACTTCACGGTACATTCTCTATGGGGAATAACCTTGACTGAGTCCCCAGCCTCAATAACTGGACCGATTTCGCCAATTCATCTGATCACTTTGCAAGTATAGATAACCACTCAGAATGCCTCATGTTTATTGTGCAAGTTTAGAACAGTATTTTTGAACAGATTTAATGAAAACGGTTCTTCAAAAAAGAACAAAATATCTACTCTAGGGGATGGAAACATTATTCAGAGCGATATCATATTGTATTTATGGTTCCGAAAACTTTTAGTCAAATTTGTGCAAAATATTAAAACTCAAATGTGGATTTTTCGTTGTCCCATATCCTGTTCCACTAATCTATATGCAGTATTTAAAACTGAAAAAAGGTAGTGGTTGCGAGCCGCGAAGCGCTGAGCACAGCGAGTTTCTCTCGCTCTTTATGTATATACTAGCAGTACGCGCCCGTGGAATCAGGACTTCAACAAAATGAAAACAAAACAAAACAAAAAACCCACAATGGCATGAAAAAGTTCTGAAAACAAAACAAAAGATACACATTATTGATTTTCCCGCTTATTTTTTTTTCGCGAGAATGGCATTTCAACTGTAGAAAATACAGAGTACGTTAATCCGAAACAATATTAAAAAATTGCAACGTGAAAATGATTATTATAAAGCAAATAAAATATGCGAGACATAAACACGTTAAGACACTGCCGAAAATAATAATCGAAGTCATTCAGTTGAAGGTTATGACGTCACCTGCTCTCTGCACCGTCAGCCATTGAAATTGCCTTCAACGTTCCGGAAAAGCGTCACGGGAGGGAGCTCGGTAGATAAAAATATCTTTCAACTGACCAGGAAAAAATTAATTAAAAAAAAACGGGAAAAGATATTTTAACCGTTCTTGTTTTAAATACGACAGAACCGTTCCAGTTATAAGCTGAAAAAAAATTGAAAATAATAGCGTTATTAGAACGTCGGATGCAGCAAATTTAAAAACAAAAATTAAATTTCGATCGCAAAATTGACTATTTTTTAAAAAATTCTCAAAATTCATTAAACTACGTTTGAAGCTCAAAACAAACTTCATTAGAACGAAAATTGTTTGCTCTATCCGATGGTGCATTGATTGTTTTTCAGCGATCATTAGAAAAGATACTACAGCCGTAAACGTGCCAAAAATGACCCAAAACATTAAATAAAAAATTTTCTAGAATGAATTTTCAAATTCCGGCTTCGAGGTGCATTAGTCACCTTTACGATTACATGTGTGCCAAATTTCATGACTGTGAGTGCGATAGATTCGTCTGGACATCGCACGCGCGCACGCAAACATTTCCTTTTATAAGTATAGATTCTTCTGAAAAAAAGACTTTGTGTCTGCTTGGATCTTTAAGCTCTTTCGGAGGTCACTGTTTCTTTTTTTTTAATTGGAAAAATATATCCCTAATTGTTTCGTCGGTATTTGTTGATGAAAGGGAATAATATCATCTATTTTTTCTAAAGTCGTTCAGCTGAAAGTTGCATTCGATGATGGTCGCAACCCATAGCAGATTTTTTGTCAGAGAATCAGCACTAGAAAGGTAAAAATGAACTCTTGAATGTTAACCCCGATTGAGACCGAAAAATCACTTTTCTCTTTATAATGGGAAAGGAATAATTAATTTCCATCTGATTTCCGGTGTTGATTTTGAGTGTATGAATTTTTTGTTCTTTCTTTCCTGTATTTTCTCTTAATAAAAGGTCCGTGGTCAGAGAGACGAAAGGAATGCATTTGAAGTTGAACGGGCGACCAACCCGACAGATCAGATGGGTTTGAGTGGCCGTTAATATAGGTTATTTTAACATTATGTTTGTGGGCCGAAAAATTCCGTGCCGAACAAAAATGGTCGTTGAGAGGAGTGACCGCTGTGTATCGCCACACTCTTGTTTAATATAGATACTTTAGTTTTCCCTGATAAATTTACCGACAAGTGATCAAAGCAGTCAATGGAAATTACAAAAGATGCAAATTTTCACCCGTCTTGTTGATCTCTTAGCCGACCGACCGAAAACAGTGGATAAAATGCGACATCTGATTCATTTGTCACCTTGTCGGTTATTCTGTCAATGCGGTGCGCGCTACAGGCCAAATGGACGACAAGTGAAACAGATGCCGCTCATTCTGTTGATTTAAACGTTAATCAGACGTCAAATTTGGACACAAATAGCTTATCTCGACCGTTTACTATATACAGTAGAAGTCCGATAATCCGGCACGTTCGGGACCGGCTCGGTGCCGGACTACCGAAAATTCCGGTCTATCGGGCGGTAATTATAAGAACAATTAGGTTAATAATTAAACTACAAATACAGTATGCAAATATGTATGTACATACAACAAAGTTTATTTTTCATTTCATATAATGTATGTAAACGTACTGTAAAACATATTTCACTTAGATTTAAAAAAGTCACGAATGTCTTTTTGTTTTCTTGACTTTTGGCGTTTAGTATAAAATTTATTTCTAATGATATGGAAATCAATAATTTCTGAAGCACTGTAGCTAGTACTAGCCTCAGCAAAAGAGATAAACTGTTTTAGTGATTCTGCAGCTTCTGCCCAGCTGATTTTTTCCTTTCCTTCCGTTTCGGCATCTGAGTCACTTTCTTCAAGATTTTGAGTAGGCTGAGGGTTTACTACAATGTTGATAATGTCCTCATCGGTTAGTTCTTGTTCAACAGGCTCATTCTCGTCGATTAGAAGCCACTCCTCTACCTCATCTTCAGGCAGGGGTTTCAAGGGATTGTCAGCACTTCTAACGACATCCAAAACTTTGGTCAGAGCGTCTTGATGGTTTTCTTCCTCATCAGTCTGTAGAGTTAGGTCAGAGCTGCACTGCACCTGAATTTGTTGTGACAGCTGAGACTAGCCGGCCGCTAACTACGTAATTGTTTCCGAACAATACCGAGCGCTTCCGGATGATCCCGAACTACCCCGAAAACTTCCGAATAGCTCTCGAGCGTTTTTATTTGCTTTCAAGACACACTTTTGGTGAAAATCGAAAACCAAAGAGCGATGCCGGACTATCGGGCATTCCGGACTGTTGGATGCCGGACTAATGGACTTCTACTGTAATAACTTTTAAGGTGGGATTTAAAATATTAGATTCTTTGATACCCATCTCTCCACATCTCCCGAAACAGAAAAGATTTTTACCGACGAAAGTCTTCATTTCTCGGCGACGGGGGGGCAAGCGGTCACCGACAGGGGGGCAATTGCCCCCCTTGACCCCCCGCTATCGCCGCCCCTGCATTTAAGCACATAAATCGAAAATTAATTCCTATGTAATCCTATTTTCCTTTAATTCACGTAAAAAATGCGTTGAAACGGAAAACGAATTTAGCATAGAAACTGAGTTATCTTTACCTTAGAATGCAGATAGTTTAAATGAAAGACGTGTGACGGAGTTAAAAATAAATTCAGAAATGTGAATAAAATAGTTTGTCTCATATACTTTAAATACCTGCAATCTTCTATGAAATTTCTTATGACAAGCGATTCCAACATGCGATTTTATTCATTGATTTCTTTTCATAAAATCGTTTTTAAGTGACGCTTTAAATCGTAAAAACTTGAAATAAATCTTCCTGTCACATCAGTAAGTCATGGGGCGGCGTTCTGTCACATCAGTTAACACAGATGTATGACGTCCAGTGAAGGTTTTAAATTGAGTTCAATGTCGCTAAAAGCAAGCTTTCACAGATGCGCGACATCACTGAATGTTTGGTTTCTTTACCCAGATGTGAGTGATGCACAAATATAAGATGCATCTTATGTAATTATCGTTGCAAGAATATTTGAAACAATATAAGCTTTCTTTATTTATGAATAGTTTTGTCAATCATTCTAATCGCCCCTTTTTTGTGAACTGATTTTGCTAACTGGGAAATGTATATACATTGAATACACCCTTCTAATTTCTGCAAGTTAGAAAATACAACACTACAGTATAAACAATCAACGTCTGATGCGTTTTTATCGTCTTCGTCGGTAGAATCATTAATACTGTCTAGCCCTGTCTTCCGCCACTTGGTGTACCAGGTTTTACACAGAGTGTAGAGGTTATAAAAAAATAGAACCACGCAATTATTGGACTAAATCGTTATTGTTTGATAGGATATAAATCCTTAGGGATTATATAATAAGCTGGACTTAATGGAGTTTTTATAACTGTAATGATTATTATATAAGGACAGTTTAGAAAAAGAACAATAGAGTTGACATCTTAAAACAAATTTACCTACACAGAGTCGTGAATTCAACAGCAACAACACGACCACTATGGCCTTTCCTTCTTCTTGACTAGGGGAGCATAATTCAGTATCTGTCCACTAGAAAAGAGAACTAATAGCACCAGAATCCCGTAACCCGGTTTTGGTCCACTCTCCCCTATTTAAATTACTAACAAAAATAATATTTTAAGCAATGGTTTCTGATATACAATGAATGCTTTATCAAACACACGCAGAAGATTAATACAAAATTTCAAGAATGCGTTGTTAAAGTTCAGAACTTCTCTTTGAAAATATGGAATTTCAATGAAGAGTCATTCTCACGAAAAGGTGCTTTTTACTGTTCCGGGGTGAAAAAATTAGAAAATGCAACAAATATTCTAATATTTTTGTTCATATGTATAATTTAAGTTTTAATAAAGCTATTAAATACCTTTCTACTAAAATAGTTGTACTATTTAACTCTCATACAAAAGTTCCCTCCGTGGACGTCCCTACAGATGAAATTCAAAATAATATTTACTGAAACTCAAGCAATTTTTTTAAAAAATTGTATTTTTTTTCAGTATTAACTAGTTTAAAGTCTCTAGTTAAGGTCCAAACTAACATTTTTTTAAATTTATTTTTACTTAGTAATTAATTTTTACACTTTGTCCCTAGAAAATTTTTTCTCCAACCGTGGACAAAGAAAATAACTTTAAAAAATATAATAAATGGAAGCTCATGTCAAATCATCATGAAAAAGTTTATAAGAGGGGCAGATAATTTGTTCTTTAAGGAAAAATTTTCGTTTTATTACGAATTTATTGAATATATTCCAATTTATTAGTTCCATTTAGAGCTTGGTAAAGTTCTCAGCGTCTAATCATGTTCGCGTATCACAACAAAATCTCACACTATGAGGCTGAGGCCTGTTAAATTATTTCTTACTAAAAACTGTAAGAATAATAGGTAATACTATTTAGCAACGGATTCCGAAACTAGCACTTTTGGACGATTCTATACCAGAAAGGGGTGTCAGGCAATGAGTCATACGAGCGCATTTCCGGAGTTCTTTGTTAGATCAAGCTAAATAAAATGTAAACATCTCCCCTTCCATTCCTCACTTTCCCCCTATTTTCATGAAAATAATTCCTCCCGGCGCATGCGCAAAAGCGCGGAGGGTTTCGAAATCCGTTGCTAAACAATATCTCTTAAAATCTTTTAAAGTCGATGCATTAAATTAAAGCAAATGACACGTCTAACCAAATATCATTCAACCAAGTGCTGAAGAGTCTCGATTACTATACATTTTTGAGCATAATATGAGTACCACAGAGTTTAGATAACCCGAAGATCCGTGTTTCTGAATTTATTTTTAAAACATGGCGGACACATAACGAATTTTCTCGTGTTTTGCGCACCATTTCTTAAGTCGATCATTCACGACCGCTCCACTTCACTTGGAGTGCCACCATTCATTTTTTAGCCCATCCATTTAAGCAGGTCATTCATGACCGCTTCACTCCGCGCAAATCCATCCACTACCAGTCAGTCTGCTCTCCTACCCCCGTCTTTTCCTGTTTCCTCTATGAACAATGCACAACAATCCTCCCCCTATCCCGAAGTACCAACTCCCGCAGGTATTATGGTCCGGCAGTCCTAATAGAGCGATGGAAAGATTAGATATCCAACCTTTCCTTCTACACAGCACCATTTCTGACAGGTTTTTCACATTGGCGACCGGTTTTGGCATGGGAGTGGTCGTAAATGTCCATCCTTATTTATGGATTACGAGATAATTCGTGTTTTTTTATCACCTTTAGATATCATCTGCTGTGATCTGTTGTATAATATTGGATAATGTATAGAACTTAATTTCTGTCGAAAAAACATTCAAAGAAAGTAAAAAGACAAAGAAACTCCATCCAATAAAACTGAAGTAAACAAACAAGGAATCCATTCTAGCCTACTTTTCAAGGGCTACACTCTACTTTACGAAATGGCTCCAGAATCTTTGAACGTTTACATTACGAATGGAAATCTTGGGAGGGAAAATTATTCTTCTTGCTTAAGTAGGGACATTTTGTTTTTCTTCATCGCTAGGGTGAGTCAAGGTTTGTTCCTTTATTATTGATTTGTTATTAAGACGGCATAATGTGCCCGATGGCTAGTAATTTTCTTTAAATGGTTTTTTAATTAATCTTATTGGCGATATAGTGTTTGTTTGTTGTTTAAAAAATTCCTTTGTCATTTCCTTTTCTATCTCGTATTCACTTGGGATCTTTCGGGCTACGAGAAGCTTTCTTGGACGAAAGTCAAGCTTCTTACTGAGAAATATCCCAAGTCTTTTGAATCCATTTCGTAAAGCTTGCAGGTCTTTGAAAAGTAGGCTAGAATGGATTCCTTGTTTGTTTACTTCAGTTTTATCGGATAGATTTTCTTTGTCTTTTTACTTCCTTTGAACGTTTTTTTTTTTTCTTCTTTCTTTGTTTTTTGAGTGCAGCGGCATATTGCTCGCTACTAAAACATTGTTTAATTTTGAAATATTTTTTTAAAAATTTGTTTTATTTGTTAATTACTTTTTACTTTATTTTATTTGATTCTCTATATATTTTAATTTCTGTCGAGTTTCTATTGCTTTTACCGTTTTTGATTGCATTTTGGTATCTCGAAGTGTCACTATACATCCGCCAGAAAAAAAATACCCTACAGCTGGGTACCCTGCAAAAATACTCTGCAGCTATAATGTATTAATGAGCTGCTTTGAATTTTTAAAAATAACTAACAATAAAATTTTGCTTCAAGAACGGGGATTTGAAAAAGAATGAACACATTGTCCCCACAATTGTGATATTTTTTTGTGTTTTTCTCCGTATCCGAGCTATTTTCAACTCACATAAATTCGGAAAATCGAGATCCATCGAACTTTGATCAGGTTTGGCCACTGATAATTTTTACTAAGAACATCTTGATACTTCGGAACACTTTTTCTAACACAATCATAAACTTATTTTGTTTCTTTTCAAGACATTCATTATTAGCAATGTATTTCATAAAACATTTTTATACACTTTTATTTAACTTGACTTGTTTCATGTTTGTAAAGATGGAATTTTGAAATTGATTTTTTACTCGCTTCCTCATGTGTCAGAGTTTTGAACACTTGTGTATTCTCGGTGACAATACACTATTTTAATATTTCCAAAACTTAATTACCTGCTAATCGGTTAATTTAATTATATTTTATCCCGTTATAGTGACGCTACCTGGCAGTGAATTTGAGACATTTGGAATTCAAGAGTCCATTATATTTATAATAATGGATTTTAAAGTAAAGACTAAAAAGTACAAAATAATCAAAATAAAAAATTCGGTTTTTTAGTTTACTAATAAAAGTGTGTTTTTAAAAACTGTTTTTATTAAATTTATTAAGAAGAGAATCACAAATTCCTCGAATACGTCACAAATCTATTATAAAATGCCATAACCCGATTCCGAACTGTGGACCTTTGGTTGAGAAACACAGAATTGCATGTCATTTTTTGTGCTTTTTATATCTGTTGCAACCTGATAAGGAAGCGAAAACGAAACTTCGATTAAATAAGTTGATAAAGGAACAAAAGAGTAAAGGGTGGTATTTTAACTTACAAAAATTAATAATCAGAAGAGTAAAGTACATATCACTCCCAGATGATATCTGTTTCTGCAATATCCACATTGGTCTCTATCACACAATAAGCTTCCAGCTGTTCCTTAAAAAGGTGTAACGACCGTAAACAAAATAAATAATTGAAAATTTAAGTTTTTTGATTTTCAATTAAGTATCTGGTAGAACGTCTAATATTCTTTTTTATGTGATTCATACTACTAAGCTTTCGCTGTCAGACTCTTTCTGAATATGGATTTTAAACTTTCTTGTAGAAGTACTTATATATCGCAAATATATTAAAAATTAAAAAGATATTAAGATAATCTCACACTTGCTAAAGTGATGAATGCGCAAATTAGTGGTTGTAAAAATTTTAAACCCATAAAGCATGTAAACAATCAACAAGAAAAAATATAGCTTATTTAAAAAAAATTTAAAAAATAGTTTTTTTAAAAGGAAGCAAAATTTAAAACTAGAACAAGAAAAAATATTTTAATTAGCATACAATAAAATTAAAAGAACAAAAGAATTTATTTGTAGAAAGAAATGAAGTTAGAAAAAATTACGACAATGTTTAAGAAGCGCGCAATTGCAGCAGCTAAACAAAAAACAGAGAACAATAGACAGATAATAATTGTACAAATATAGTCAAAAGTAAAAAATGAATTTAAACCCATAAACGTGTCAAAATCTTCATTTACAGGTATAGGTCAAGTGAGCTTAAATGAAAGTAAGAACTAATGACTACATCAGTAAAATAGCTTCTGAACATTCTTGTAGCCGAGGTAATAACTTCGTAGGCAGTGTTCATTAAGACAAACACGATTGATATTACAACAAACATTAAACAATTATTAAAATAAATAACTAATTACTTGACGAATCAAAAATATTCTCTTACCTGTGTGCTTTAAGTAGAATGAATTTGTATTGTGAGAATAGTTCTTTAGATGCATTGCTTTAGTGTTGTATAGTTTGAAGTAGACCTTAGAAATACATATGATGAATTTTTTTGCTAAACACAGTTAGTTTTTACTTGAGTTATGTCCGAATCAATCTTTCTGTTAGTATGACTCTTCAGAAATTAGCCAGAAGCCATCCCTAACAAATTTTACTACCTCAAGTATTTTTGTTCTCGTACCGGCGTGCCACGAAATTTGATCAAGACAGTGTCCTGTATAAAAAATTGTGTAACCTAGCTCATTCTGACATTTTTAGTTCCTACCTTCACGGAGTATATTTGTTATAATAATTCTCTGAAGTCAAAATAAAATAGTTCTTTTAAAGATAAAACTGTTGGATGGATTCGACTTCATTTATTCTTAAATGCACTCTACTGTAAAATCTTATTACAATTTAATTATCCTAGAAAAGAGTGAATAAATAAATATTGAATTAAAAAGAAAAGTATAAGAATTAGAGAAAAGATTTGAAAATAGGAAATTGCATCAACCGAAAGATGTATTTTTCCCTCATAGAATTAAAATAAAAAGAACTGTTATAAACATAACAGATCAACAGATGGCATCTGTTATTGTGGAATAATATTTATTTTTCGCTTCATCACCTGTCAAGGGAGATGGAGAGCAGAGCTGATATTTCCCTACGGTTATTCCATGCTTTTCGCATCTTTCCCCTCATCTGTTCAATGTTGATTCGATAAACTACGAACATTGTCAGTTCAATATGGATATACCGATGCCTATTCAGAGCATTGTAGAACATACGCCTGCACACACACACAAAGGTTCCTCCCTCGACTTTCTCGTATACATTCACAATATGCCCCTTTCGGTGCTTATCTAGGTCATACAGTGAAGAGATTAGAATATGCATTTTAGAATAGGACCTCTTTCCGTTGACCGAATTGGTCAACGGAAGACACCGATACTTATCTACATTTTTGATATAAATATTATACACTACAATTCATGCATCTAGTTGGATTGATTGGCCCAAAATTTGATGCACATATTGAATTATAATGCTAAAAACGTTTGTCAAATTTCATTCATCTATCTCCCTGCTTTTCAGAATTATCATGTTCACATGCTTACGGATGGGCTGACAGACAGACTTTCCTTAGATGTAATTCGTCCAAAATTTAAAAGAAATCTACGATTTTGATGTAAGACCATATATCAAATTTCATTCTTATAACTTGTTGCGGTTTTGAGTTAACATGCTCATAGACAAAATGAAGGTCGCAATTTCAAAAAAGATTTTCCGGACTCTTTTTTTTTTTTTCGGAGGAGGAAATCTCGAGGTTGAAATTTTCGATGATTACAGTACTCTCTCTTTCGATACTTCGTATAGAGAAAATGAAAAAGTGAAAATCAGTGATCATATGAACGCCGAATATTGTATGATGCATTTCGAAACACAGATAAACGGTTGACTCAATAACAGCTCGAAAAATGAAGAGAAAAATAAGTGAGTAATCCTTAAAAGTGGAGTTTCGTTAGATTCTGAATTCGAAAAAAATCTCCTACAAAGCAAACCGAACGGGATTCTCCTCCGAAATCCCGAATTACGCGTATTCGAAATATAGCACAACGAAGTTTATATGCTTAAATAGTGGACGTTTTTTTATATTTAACAAAATAACTATAAAATTAAGGTTTTTTAATAAATAGCTTTTTAAGTAAATATTTGTCTCAAAAATCAATGCCAACAATTAAAAGAACAAGAAATTTCACACAAAAATGTATAGGGCTTTTACAGAACCACAGTAAAAGGAGTTAGAGTTTTTCTTTTCTCTCAAATCTCTGTCTATGACCTGGAGTGCCCATTGGGCATAGCGTCTGCAAGCACGGATCGCTCAGACTTGGTACAAAAACATTCCTAATACCCATCTGCCAAAATAATAATAATAATAATAAACAAATTCTACCCTCCCCAAGCTTTAAAGGCGTATCTCAATTTTCAGATTTTTCCTACTTAGTAATGTTTGTGAGCAGCATTACATTACATTTTTTCTTCAGTGGTTTTCTATTATTTCTTAATAAGATACGGCCTTTTTGCTTAGGAATAATGTCAAACATTACTAAGAAGGAAAAATCTGAAAATTAAAAAAAATTGAGATACGCCTTTTAAGCTTAGAGGGCAGAATTGATTTCGATGAAAGATACTTGAAACTAAAAGATTTATGACGAGAAAATAATGGTTTGGATTATTAACATTATGCTTCGATTAGAAATAATGCTTTTAATCGAAGCATAATGTTTTATTATATGAAATTCTCGACTTAATCTGGTATTTCTGTAGTTATTTTTATAAATTCGCTTAAATTAATTTATAACTATACGAAATATTTTGCGAAATATTGCTATATAAACTCTACTTGTTAAAAAAATTACAAATGTTTGGTTTGCAAAATATAAATCTTCGAAAGTGCGCAATTTTATAATAATCAGTTTGTTTTTTCATAAATTCTTCAAATATGACTTGAAATATTTTAAATTGAAATAATCTTTTCAATATTTCTATAGGTATGCATTTATAAATTTAGTTGTGTGCTTTAAGATAGCATTGTAATATTTTACAGAAAATGAAAAGTTACAGGTTAAATATGTCGATAGCGAAGAAAAGTTATTTTTACTAGGTGCAAATTTAATAAATTTTTCATTAACTATAAGCATTTATAATTAATGATGTATAAAGCATTTTTCTATTCCAACAGTCCAATATGTAGAGACTTTCAGTTAAGGTCTACTCTTTAAAACTTATTTATATTCTTTCTGCAACAGAATGCAGCATTTAACGAAAATTTCATAAATATGGCCAAAAATCAATGTATTTGTCTTTTTCATTTCTTTACTATTACTTTAATCACTAAAAATGTTCAAGTAATGCAAACGTAAAATAACATTACAATATTATTCAAATAAGCTTCTTTTTGCATGTCTTCATAGATGGATTTGTCTGCAGGTTTCTAAATTTCCATTTTGGCTATCACAAATGGTTTCGTTCAGCAGTCTCCAAAATGTGCATAAATACACATATGCCCCAAATTTCATCAATATCAAGCAAAAATGTTGATTTTTTTAAAAAAAGACAAATAACATTCATCTTTATATACATTATTGTAAAATAAAATTTTCTGGTAAAATCAGTTACAATTATCAAGACAAATAAAACCAAGGAGATAATGAATTTGGTGAAGAATAGTTGCATTAGATTTTGTATGCAATAAACTCTAACACGAAATACTATAATGTTAATTTTATATTTTGCTTGTAATCATGCTTTTGTATGCATATTTTTACTACTAATAAAAGCGCATGTATGCATAGGTGACTGTCTGTTGGCGTTCTACAAAACAAACCGTTGAGTCTAGAGTTGCCAAATTTGGTACAAACCTACTATGAAGGGTGGCAAAGTACACCTCAGAGAGTTTTTTAAACTTTTAATTAGATAAAACAAGAAAGTTTTTTTTTTTTTTTTTGGGGGGGGGGGTTCAGCGATAATAGCCGGAAATATTATCATTCACAAATAATTTCTACACAGTCTTATATTTCAAAAAAAAATTATCTTTCAAATTATAACAGTCTAGTTGTCGTCAAAATTTTTCTTAAATTTGACAATTTTTTAAAAATATTTTTTTATGTATAATTTACAACAATGCCGGATTGAAAGTCAAACCAATTTCACTGATTCATCAAATCTTTAATATTTCTCTTAATGTTTAATTTAACGTTTCTTTTATGTCGAAAAACGTGATATAAAAATTTATTTTGATTATTATTATTATTACAATATAAAACATTCTTTTGTTGTAATGAAATGCTACCATTTTCGTTGATTTATCAGTTCTTTTAGTCTAATTTTTTGTTAATTCTTTGCTACTTGAAATAAAGTTACTTTTTTTAATAGATTTATTATATTATTTTGATAGATTTACTTTTTAGCAATGATCTAAAATTCATTTTTTCACTTAGGGCAGATAATCTTCAATGGAAACCATACCATCTATTTATTTGTAATAATTAGGTAAAACATTCAAATTATAGTCTGATAAATAAAGTGTAATAAATTTAATTTAAATCTGAATTATGCATGATCGGAATAAAAATTAATTTTAATTGAATGTAATGATATCAAAGAGCCATTCTGCCAAAGAATTTTTTAACAATCGAATGTAAAAATCAAAGTCATTAATTTTATTAGATGCCAAATATATTGCCTTAAAATTTAGTTCAAAATGGATTGCGAAAAATTAAAATTGGTTGGCATAAATAATATATAATTAATAAAATGAGCGAATCAGCTGGCAGTAGAAGGCGGCTAGTATTTAATACAACAAAAGCAATTTAAAAATACAGAAATAATTTGAGCTCACCTCTTTAAATCCAATTTATCTCTTTAGAAAAGAATGAAGATGTCCAAGTATTTCTTTATGCAGTAAAAAAGCAATACAATGCAACAGAAAAGCAATATTCCTTCGTAGTATTCTCCAACAAACTCCAGCGGTCTCTCAACGAAAGGACTGCTTGTCCAGTAAAGACGAGGCCCTTTTATCCTTCCTACAATATAGTAAACAAGATAAAATAAGACCTTCCAACCCTGAAACTCTAAGAAAAAGCTCGATTCCCCTTTTCCTGTGAGCTTTTAATAGTCAAATTACGTGAATTTTTTGCCCTCCCTCCGCTCTTATCAGCGCTATGAGGTTCGAAGTATATTCTTAATGCATGCGAGTTCCCTTGTCCATCTATTTTGAGACTGCAAAAGGATATGCAAAATAAGAAGAAAAGGCATGTTGTTTGGCCATCTCTAGGCAAGAACCACACCCATGGTCAAAAAAGGATAATTTTCGTCTTGCTGGAGGGGCCCTTTTTTCCTGAAGCAGCAAGAAACTCAAAGTGCTCATTGCCGCATCAGTTTCTAACATAACGCTACTTGCTATTTTGTTCGAAGAAAAGGCTCAGGCTCTTTCTCTCTCTGTAAGGGGATCACAACTTGACCACTGGACAAAACAACTAACCACGCCGGTAATGTTTAGTGAGCCACTGAAGATTTATTCTCAAATTCTTTTTTTATTTCCACAGCAGATCGTAGCAATCTAACTCTTAAACTAAGTTTTTTAAGGGGCCAATCTCGCCACCCCCCTAGTACGGCCCTGGTTATATTATACGAAACTTATAGAAAAAATGACAATATGTTAGAGAAGCATTGTGTAAAAAGTTTGAAAAAAATTAGAATATTAGAGAAAATATCAGTAGTTGTAGTAAATAATATTTTATTGTGCATGCGCGAGGCATAGCATAATTTTTCTTTCATAACTTCAAAGCCAGTTGTATGGCGACATTCATGTATGGAGACTTATGTAAAATATCCAGTCAAATATCATTAAGATTTAGAAAGATATCAGCATTGCAGTGAGCAGAATCTTTTCTTCCCTCTAAGAGAAACAAAACGATGAGGGGTTTTCCACAAATGGATATTTTTAAACTTAAAACATTTTCGAATAATTTTATAGAATTTAATAAAGACTGAACATGCTGAATACCCAGGCATACTTATAAATAAAATTCATAATGTTAATTGCAGTTCGACGATTACTATTTGAAGATTGAAGTTTAAAAAAATATCAATTTGTGGGAAACAACTCATCGTTTTGTTTCTCTTAGAGGGAAGCAAAAATTCTGCTCGTTGCAATGCTGATATCTTTCTAAATCTTAATGATATTTGACTTGATTTTTTACATAAATTGCCCTACATATCTGGCTTTAAAGTTATGAAAGAAAAATTACTCTATGTCTCGCGCATGCGTAGCAAAATATTATTTACTACAACTACTCATATTTTCTCTAATATTCAAAATTTTTTTTCGAAATTTTTACACAATGCTTCTCTAACATATTGTCATTTTTCTATAAGTTTCGTATAATATAACAGAAAACTATGCATGTTATAAGCAAAAAACAGCCTGGAAAATTTGAGATTTTTTAAGAAAACCTTTTATCTTCCCGAATATTTGTGATGCGTTTATGAAAATTCATGTAAATATTATGCACATCAAACATTACCATTGATGAAAGTGTCATCTCGTTATAAGTTTTCTTTGAAACGGGATGAGCCGAATTTTTTTTGTCTTCATCCCTTTTTGGTGGTCCCCCTAATTCCCCTCAAGACCGAATCTGCACTGTAAAATGTGAGTTAAGAGTTTATTCTTTACATGGTCGAAGCTCAAGGGCCGTCGGTTTAGCCTTTCAGGAGAAATTCTAAAAAATGTGAAAATCTGAAAGGTTCCGGATACTTTTGATTAGATAGTGTATATAGTAAAGTAACTTAAAAAAGATATCATTTTCAAAACATGTTTCATCTTCTGAAATTCACTCTATCAAAATTTGGATTTCTTATGACCACTGTAATTTTTTTTCCTATCGTGCTCTGAAAGGGGTACATTGATTCTAATAACTCTGCGAACTAATGTTTTATCTTAAGAAAGTCTAGTTATATTTAGTTTCGTTTAGTTAACATTTGAGCAAAAAATGGAAGATAGAAAATAGAATTTTTATATCTTCAAAATATCACTCTTTGTACAAAAATTCGAAGAGATTAATCTTTTGTAGCCCTTTGCTTTTTTTTATTTTTGTTACTACTTAAATCAGAATTTAAACTATTTTTTTCTATTGAAAAAATATCAGTTTTGATTTGGCGCAGTGTATAACATCAGAGGTAAACTATCATAAATAATAATTTTAACATTTTACAGGAGAGCCAAAAGAAATTTCAGAGCGTATTGTATCACATGCTGTATTTTAATTTTTGAGAGCGTTTATTTATTTATTATTATTTTACTCTTCGATCTACAGCAACGACACTTTACCCATCCGAAAAAACGTTCTGGATAATGCAAATAAGATAAAAACATCAAAATCAGTAAAACTGGGCTTAGAATAGTTTATCTTCTAGGTACGGAAATATTAAGTAAAAAGCTATTTTGTCTTTTCACTTTTCTTAAATCTAAATTATGGAATGGAGATTATAAGCTCTCCATAATAATACGATTATTGATGGTTGGTTGCTTGAATCAGAGTGTTAGGAATTCAGTGCCAGTTGTTGGTGGCGCTGTGTGGATTTTTCTTGTATATATTCTTACTCACTTATACAGTAGCCATACTCAGTGGCGGATTTTGATAATATGAGACCCGAGGCGCAAAATTATTTTGAGCCCCCCTCCGAGAAAAACTCTATTGGTGATGCAAATGTGTAACATAAAATTAGTTACTTATGCTTTTAATTCTAGGTCTATGTTTATCTTCGTTATTCAATTTGAAGCTAATTCTTGCATTGTTGTTTATCTGATTTCTAAGATTTATCTCCCTCATTTTTTCAAATAATACTCTTAGCAAAGTATATATCCTATGTCATTTTTCAAAACGTTATATGTAAGGTTGTCATAATTTCCAGGTATTGATACGCACGTTTAAATACTAAATAAATAAAACGTGAAAAAAGTGGGTAGGCGATTGTTTATTTTACTCTGATAAAAAAAAGCAATAAATCTCAAGCAATCTAATAAAATGAACACGTAGAATAATAAAAAAAGATGTAAGGCAATACTTTTTAACCCAGTCACATCTTAAAGTTGATCTAACTTTCTTAATTATATCATTTTTTCTTTCACATATTTATAAAATTGTACGCAAATCATTTTCAAATTATAATGACAAATCAAAATTGCTTCAGTTGTTTCAGCTGACAACCAGTTTCTTTCGTCCGACCATCGAGTTGGCATTAGGGAAAATATTCCCTCCAAATTTGCATTGAGAGCTGGAATGGCATATACATATTCGCATAGATTTATTAGAAATGACTTGTCTACTTTGTATCTGCAAAAAATTTGAGCCACTCTTCTATACTCAATTTCATAGTTGCTTCGCAATTTCGATTGGTATTACTTTTCTCTAAATAATATTTTAGATATACGAACTGGTTGAATAGAGTCTCAGTGTTGCCAATATTAATGTTACTTACCTATAAATATGCGATAGTACGTTCTATTTCTTCCCGGCAGAGTTTTTGGAGAAAATGGAACAAATAGTAATATGTGACTGAGCGGCTAAATACGGTGACAGTCCCGTATATACAGGACGTATGGCAACCTTAATTATATGTATATATAAAATAGATAAAGAAATTAAAATACCTTTGCATCCCTTAATTTTTTTCATTTTACTCCAAACAGATATGTGTTTCGTTTGATAATATAAAATATTTAAGTAGCGGTGATTTGTTTCGTTTTTTGCGTCTGTCTAGATGGGTTGGACAAAACAGTGTCCACACATTCAAATTTTATATTAAATAGGAACAACATTTCAAAATTATTTGTAATAAATATTTTTTCTTTTCTTACGTTTAATAAAGGAAACTTATTAAGTTAAAAAGGAGAAATGAGCTCATAAATCACCAACTTATATTTATGAACTACAATAAATTCTACCATAAACTGAGAACCATTTTATATTTCTTCTAAATTTCGAGCTCGAATGAACAGTGTCAACTCTTTTGTCCTAAAGTATAGAATAGTATAATCTAATAACAATACAGGCAACAAGAGGGAAATAATAAAATTATCCCCCCGCGAATTTTTTTTTCAAAATAGCACTTTGAGATGAATTAAGATAATTTTAAAAAATGTTATGTAGTTTAAGCTCTGCAAAGTAAATCATTAAAATCGTCTTCGTCGTTCCTTTTTTCTAAAAAGTTATCTTGTTAAAAAATGAAAATGTGAATCGTAAAATGAAGCAATGACTTTCAAATATAATATAACTAATCAAAAGTATAGGTGGGTAACAGAATAATGTGAACACTTTTGAATTTGCACATTTTTTCAAATATCTTCCGAAAGGCTGAAAGGATTTTCCTAGAGCTTTGACCATGTAAAGGAGAGGCTTCAATTCACATTTTACAGGGAATATTCGCAGTCGATGACGTCTAGAGGACTGATCAGAAATTGATAAAGAAACTGATTTAGGACTCATCCCCTTTTACAGAAAGCTGATAATGAGTTGCAACTTTCACCAATAGTTTCGCTTGATCAGTGCAAAATTTACATGCATTTTTGTAAAAAAAAAAGCACGAATATTCAGGAAGCTACAAAGGTTTTCTTAAAAAATTCCAAATTTTCCCTTAATTTTTTGCTTATAACCTACAGAGTTTTCACTCAAATTATACAAAACTTAAAAAATTATAAAATTATACAAATATTTTAGCGAAGTATTGTAATAAAATTTAAATATTAGAGGAAATATAAGTATTTGTAGTAAATAATTTTTTACTGCGCATGTACGAAACGTAGCTTATTTTTTTCATAACATCAAAGCCAGATATATAAGGCAGCTTATATAAAAATTCCAGTTGAATACCGTTAAGATTCAGGAAGATATCTGCATTGCAGCGATATGAATTTTAGTAGCAATCTAAGAGGAGCTAAATGATGAGAGTTTTACTACAAATGAGATATTTTTTAATTTGAATTTTCGAATAGTTCTGCAATCTAAGTAATGTATTTTATTTATAAGTATACATGGGCATTCAGGATATTCAACTTTCGTAAAATTTAATGTTACTCTTAGAATCGATTTAATCTATATACAAGCTGTTTTGAAGTTACAAATATTAAGACAAACTGAAATAACAAAATATTTAAATGTAGATCACATTCAGGAGAGTTGGTGTTAGTATCTTGGAAATAAAAACGTAAGAAGTAAGTAATTTTTAAAAAATAGTAAAAAAAATATCAACTTTTTTAACAATCTAAATACTGTAATACACAGTTTGCCAGGACTGTTGAATCAGACAGCTAATTGCGAAACAAACTGGACCACACTGAATCTGTAAGCGAATTTGAAAGCATGAAAAAAGTCCCATGAATGACGTGCTTAAATTTAAGCAATACTTGATTTTAATTTAAATTCAATTCGAGTTATCGGTTCTTAAAATTAAATGAAGGCACTAAATTAAATTACCTTGATAATAATGCAAGAAAAAGTATTACGATGCGTCTGGCTCCAAAAGTTGCGGGCCCCTAAGCAGTTACTTTGCCCTGCGCAGTTCTACACCTGTGAAATCAATTTACAGACCATCGCGTCTTGGGTACAATGAACGAAACATCAAAGAAATGTCGTCTTCTGCATATCACGTTTTCTATAGAGCACATTCCTGTGTGACTAGCAGGCTAATTTATCAATAATGATACATATTAGTCGTATTAGGATTTAATTCCCCCCAACGTTTCGTTTGGATGTTTTCATTCACTTATTAATTTTTTTAAAACAACGAGGGAGAAACTTTTTATTGAGGAGAGGATTATACTATAAACAAGGCTGCAGTTTCTTAAATTCGCCGTCATCTTAGCGCTGTGATGTTTCTCGCATAGATTTTGAGGCCCCCCTAGAGTCTCGAGGCGGCCGCCTCTAACACCTGTGCGGAAATCCGCCACTGGCCATACTCTGTAAATAAACCTCATGCAATAAACAGCTTCTATGCTACTCCCGACTCTTTCCATCTCTACCATAAGTAATATGAGACCCAGGCCATCTGCAAGATAGACCCCTGCACAGAGAGTACACAGAATTTCAGTATTAATCAGCTTCTCAAGTTGATTAACACTGAGCTTATCTCATTTAATCTAAGTTATGGAATGGAGATCATAAGCTCTCCATACTAATACGATTATTGTTGGTTGGTTGCTTGAATCAGAGAGTACCTAGAATTTCAATGATAATCAACTTTGTTTAATAACAAAGGGTGTTGTTTTACTTCATGCACTTCTTACTCCACATCAAAAATGTTTTGATAAAAGATAGCCAAGTTCAGTGCACACACCACAAGGTTAGGGGAGGCAATCCATCACGCAATATAAACCAGATCCACCGCGATAATTTAATTCTGGAATGCATTGCGAATCTTGCGGGATAAAAAGAGCCTAAAACAATGTGCAATTAGATGCTAGATAGCATGCGCAGTTAAGTTTGTCATGTGAATGTGACTTCACGTGAATCCACATTCACATGCCAAACGTAAACGTATCATAACATTAATAATATCATTAAACGGAATATTATTAAACTCAATATTTCTTCTTTACTTTTCTATACGTAAGTGCATTCGTTAAATACTCGACAGTTGCATTTTAGGTTATGAATACAAGCATAAAATGAGTTTGACGCGTTAAAATGTCTGTCTCATTCTGTGATTTCGGAATTCCTTTTCTCTCTCTCTTTCAAGTAATGAACTTCATATATATGAAACGTTGTTCCGTTAAGTGAAATGTAGAGGTAGTTGAAGAAGATTGCAGTCGTTAAATGTCTAAAACATTTTATTACATTTCGAAGATAGGCAAAATTAAATTAGTTATAGAGTACTCAATAATATATTAAGATTAAACGTTTAAAAGATTATGGGAATATTAAATCCATGGCCAGGAGTGGAGAATTACGCCTAAAACGGCGTGAACTGCTCAATGCGTTACATGATTACGAAAGACGAAATTACGCAGACGCGGATAGTTTTTATAATACCAAAAAGGGAAAAGTACCGAAATTGAGGCTCTAGAAATGTTGCGCCTCTTGCGAGTCTAGTTAGAGTAGAAGTGTTTTTTATCATAGGATTGAAGTAGAAATAATTCGTTCGTAATTAAAAATTAACTGTCGTTAAAAAGGATATATTTTAAAGATGAGAAAATAAGGATTTATTTTAAAGCTAGAAAATTTCTAAGTCATTACATATATATATATATAAGTAATTTATATTAAACATTTTAAAATAGAAAGCACAGCAAAATACAGTTGTGCGGTAATTCACAATATTTATGTCAAAAAATATAAATTAAATGGAAATTTAATTATCCAGTTCTTGATCTAGGAAGTCATATCCTAGAAACTAATTTTGATTCTTAAAGGTATTTTTTTTTTTCATTTATTTTGCTGCATCTCTCTTACACAGATGCGTTTGGAATATGATATTCTTGAAGATGCAAGAAATAATATTCTTGTCGATAAAATTCGATGATTTTAAGAATCACTAGAGAAATACATAAAAAAATAAAAAAGGAAATCGTTCTTCAGTCAGTTTTGTTGAAAGGAAAGGGTTTTTTTAAATGTCTTCTTTAAATTTAATCTTTTATCGTCCATATTAATGAAGTTAATAAAAATTGTATGGAAAACATAACTAGTTTTCAGATTAGGGCTGTGCCGACTTTCGATTTATCGAATAAAAAAAAAATCGATTTTTCGATGTCAATTTTCAAAAATAATTGATATATTGATTGAATAAAAATTATTCAATTTTTTACTCTAAGCAAAATAAGTTTTTTTTATTTGGATGCATGACCTGATATTTTTTTGAATTTAAATAAACCAGCGAAAATGTAGAGTATTCGTAGTTTTGTTTATTACACGATACAACTTAAGAAAATATTTTTAATTATAGGTTTAGGAATCAAAAAGAACCAAATCCGTTTTTTTTTTCAGAAATCTAAAAAAAAAAAAATCAATCACATGCAAGACGCGTTTAATGAAGAATGCTGCATTACATAAAGAAATTTAGACAGATTCTTTTCTTTTTAAGGCAATCGTAATAAAATGCCGAAAAAACCCCCATAATATTTATCTGAAGAACTGCATCAAAATTAGGAAAGAATATAACGCATAGCAAATAAAAGATACAAAACAAAAACTGCCACAGAAAAGATTAGAAAATCGCGCATATTAATTCTGCGTTTCTACCCTTTTGGCCTTGACGCCCATCTGGGCAACGGAGACAGTTTTATGGCGTCCCACTGATTGAATGAGCTAAGCTAATTCATATCGAAAACCACGCCAAATTCACTCACTCTAAAACCTTCAATATCATCGCAATATGAGCTTCAATCTCAAATATTGATATCCAATATTGAAAGGCATCAACAATCTGTTCGATGTGATCTCGATATGAAGCCAAATTTCGAGCGATAGATTGCCAAATCTCGAACTCCCAACTTTTCCAAACAGAAATTTATGTTTGCTTTCTTGTGGTTATAATAAATTCTTTCTCTTTCTATGTTTTTCTTTACTTCTTTTTTTTCTGCGTATCTTTCGTTCCTCGCACATACATTGAAACTAATCAGTGGCGAATCCAGGATTTGGGTTGGGAGGGGGGGGGGGGGGGGGGCATAAAAATTTTGTATCATCGCGACGAATATCAAACCTCGTGGCTGAAGTAAACCAAAACATTTTAGCTTTACAGACTTTACTCACCTGACAATAAGAATCATGAAGAACACTACAATACTTTCGACAATTTAATAAGAAACACAATGAAATAACTAGTCAAAAATTGTCTCCGCCCGCGACAATGCTACAAGGAATATTGGAATGACTAGAAAAGTAGGAAACTTTTCGAGTCTGTCAAGCCAAAAAGCAATGTTGTCACATTTTTATTATTTTTTTAAAAGGGAAATTAAGAACAAACAAAGCAGTGATTTTTTAAATAAAATCAAGAATTCTGGCTTAGCTCTGGAGGGAGCTGCAGCCCCATGGCCCCCCCCCCACCGGATTCGCGACTGTAACTAATTGGATTTATGATTTAGTTTTGTATTTCCTGTTTTCTATCTGTGCACCGGTTTCAATAGAGATATCCTCATAAATGTCATCGATTCGATGCAAAGAACTGTTAAATATTGAAGCCAAGTCCAACTGATTCTGATAATGTTCACGATATAATTTCGATGCATCGTTATTTTAACGCCAAATTCTGGAGCCAAAGCTTCTTTGTGGTTGTCCATTAATAGTAACCTGTGTTGGCTTACTTTAGCCATAATAAATTTTTCCCGCGAAAGGTTTTTTTTTCTTCTTTATTTTTCTTTAACGTAATTTTCCTTTGTATTTTGGAATACATTAAAACAAATTATTTTTACTATTTATCTTTTTATTTCCTGTTTCTCTAAACTTTCCGAACACACACAACACATTTGCTTTTATTTCGTCTAATTGTGATCAGCTATATACTACCAATTGCGCTAAAATTCTAGTTGTATCTTTGTATTAAATTATCGGCTCATACTTTGAAAATAAATTAGAATTTTAGTTTATTCTAGTAGTGAATTAATTTGTAATGACTTTAGACTTTGAATTCAGGATTTATTTGAAACTACTTTATTTAGATTGTTAAAGTTATTACTATGTTTTTTTTCTTTTGTAAAAGATGCAATAAACTGATGTTTAATAAATCAGCACTATTGAAGCTAAAATTTTAAAAATCACTCTATTATTTTAAGGAATGGCGGTATTAAATATTATGATAGATTGAGACGTAACAACTTTTCTTAAACGAACTGCTAGTCCAGCATTGTATACTCTGATGAAAAGATTAATACCATTTTTTATTATTTTATTAAGGGAAAGGCAAAAAATATGTTTCTTGTTTCAAATGAAAATTAAGCAAGATATAAACTGAAAATTCCTTTCATTTGGTTTAATTTTGATTAGTCATTGTGTTAAGAGGCGATTTATAATTCAAATAAATAAATAATAAAATCTCGATATATCGAGAAGTATCGATTTATCTTAGACGATATATCGCGATATTGAAATCTGGTCATCGCCCAACACTATTTCAGATTTCGCTCTAAAAGAGGCATTTCAAGCCACAAGCAATACAATAAATAAATAACACATTTTCTAATAAAACTGCGCTCAGTTACAAAATTGGGATCAATTCATATAATATCACAATCCCCTAGAAAATGTCACTGCGTATGTCATCTAGCGTCTAATTGCACGCTGTCTTACGCTGTATCGTGAGGTATTACTACAAGAAGCAAATCCAAATTGCGTAATGGATTCTAAAATGAAATTAGAGCGGTGCTCTTGACGTGTAGCACGTGAGGTTGAATGGACTTCTTTGTTCAGTTTTTAGGTAATAGCCTATCGCTTGAATGCAGTGTTGGAAATTTCTAATATACAAAAAAAAGCTAAATTCCTTTCAAGATAAAAGTTGACTGCTGAATGGGACAATTTTTATCATATTTTAATTAATACACTTTAATTACTTCCTGAATCTTGACTGGAGGGTTCCAGGTTCGAAACCAGATTCCACCGAAGATTCGCCCTGTATGTGGGCATGGCGCACGAGAATCAAGTATCCTTCCACTGTTGTAGCACAGAAGTTTGAAGAAGGGTACCTCCTCATTTGTCGTCCTCCTCATCTGACTACGATCTAAAATAGCTGCCGTGTTGCTTCAAAACGGGAAATTTATGCCAAATATGAGTAATAATAACTAACTAAACTAAGCTTTCGAAATTCAATATGTTCAGTAAGAAAAACAAAAATGATTTATCCAAACAGAATCTAATGATGAAAACTCTCGATTATTCCCACGAGGACTATCCGATTTTCATTCGTGCTGGTTATTTTAATTTTTATAATTTCTTTTTTTACTTATATGAAGATGATAAAAAGATGGAAGAGGCTAGAGATTTCGAACACGCGTGTACTCAGAGTACACAAGAGATTGTCAGTGAGCTAGGTTCAATAATTAAATTGCAGCCTGTTATTTTAATTCTGCTGTGAAAAGTAAAAATAATGGTTTCATGTATCTTATTATACTGGAATGTGAAGTTAATTATGATTAGGATGCTGGTATGACATTCTTTCCTTCTGAAGACCTTTAAATTTACTTTTCTAACCTTCTTATTTTAAGTCTATTAAGACCAAGATATGCTAATTTAAACCAGTTATATTTTCAGACGTATAGTTTGTAGTGGTTTATATTTTGGGTTGAAAACTAGTGCAATGAATGCGAAAAGTAAGACGATGATGATTATGCTCGTTCTTTTTCTTCGGTAGTGTTTATACTATAAAGAAATTTTTTTAGAACTGAATATATACAGGGGCGACAGAAGAATATAAAAACATTTGTATGTAAGCAGTGTGCATAACAAACAAAACCATCAATGAATGTTACCAGTGGCGAATCCGGGGGGGCTATGGGTCTGCAGCCCCCCAGAGCTAAACGCGAATTTTTCATTTTATTTAAAAACACTACAACAGTTTGTTTTTAATCTCCTTTTTTTAAAAAAAAAATATGAATAAGTAAAATAAAACGTGACAGCATTTCTTCCTGGCTTGACAGATTCGAAAATATCCCCACTTTTGTAGTCATTCCACTCGTACTTGTACGTTCACGCGATCGAAAACACTTTTTGGCTAATTATTTCATTATGTTTTTAATTAAATTATTGAAAGTATTGTTGTGTTCTTTATGATTCTCTCTCTCTCTCTCTCTCTTATTGTCAGGTGAGTCAAGTCTATACAGATAAAGTGTTTTGGTTTATATAAGCCATGAAACTTTTGACATTCGTCAAGACGATACAAAATCTTTATGAACTCCGCCCCCCCCCCCCCCAGACCCAACTTTTGGATTCGCCACTGAATGTTACAAATCATTATCAGCTTTCTGCGAAGCGGGGTGAGACAAAATCCCCTTTTGTCTTCATCAATTTCTGGTCGGTCCCTTAAATTCCCTCGTGACCGAATCTTCAATGTAAATTGTGAGTTCAAAGTTATTCTTTACATGGTTGAAGTTGAAAGAAAATCAATCCACACTTTTGGAAGATAATCGAAAAAATGTGAAAATCCAAAGGTATTCACATTTTTCTGTCACCCCACTTTATGTGAGATGGTGATTTCTCAGCTGAAGAAAAAAAAGTACAGAATTTCAAATAATCTTGTTTTTATTCCATCTGACAATCTCTTTAATCAAAAAATTTACAAATGTTTATTATATCTGTTACTGTTAAAGCGTATAATTCAGTTATTTCATAGAATAACTAGGTATTCAACTAAGTAATTCATGAAATACCTAGTTATTCTATGAAGTAACGGATAGAAAATAATTAGGTAATTCATGAAATACCTAATTATTTTATGAAATAACGGATTGAAAATAACTATAGGTAATTCATGAAATACCTAGTTATTCTATGAAATAACGGATTCCACACTTTAACTGTAACATATCCAATAAAAATTATTTGTAAAATCCACACATGACCAGAGGGAAAGCGGAAGGCACGCATCTGGTAACAACAATGAGTGTCGAGGGGGAAAAAAGAATTATCGTATAAATGGAATTAAATATTAAATTTATTTAGATAATTCAACATTCTAGAGGGGCTCGCTATGAAGTCCCATCCAGGCGAGCACTCTTAGATAGTCAAAACAATTATGAAAATAGAAGCAGGCTGAATTAAAACTCTGAATAACTCGGCATTAAAAAAAGATTTATCATATAAATATATATGTTTATAACTTTCTTATTCTAAACAATTATTGTGGCAAATCCAAAAGCATTTCTGATTATTCCTGCCCATTTGTCCAGTGATTACCGCAGAGAATCAGATGTGTGCTGTGTTCAATTCACAGAATGAATTTTTCATTTTCTTAACTTTTCATTACTTAGATGGTATATCAGAAGAGTTTTTTTCCTTCCCGTACAGGCTAGTACAACTATTGTCTCACTAAATTAATACGATTTCAACACCCTCACATAGTTAATCTGTGAGAGTCTCTAATTATTCTATAGACAATTTTACTCTTATGTAGACTGTTAGATGGATAGATTTAAATCTAGTGAAGAATGACATAAATAGGTAACCACATGAAACGCACTGCAGATCGAATAACTTAAAAAGTGAGAAAGCACTATCCCATTTCTTATACAAGATCACCGTCTTAAGAAGGTATTTAAAATCTCGTCTAACGGTAATCTAAAAGTTAAACATACTTAAAAGGTTAAGAAATATTTAATCATCCGGTTTAAAAGAAATTATGCCTGCTGGAAACGCAAATGTCTTCTCTAAAGCTTTTAGCCCTTGTCTCTGAAAATTATATATCATTCCTAGATTGAAAAAAAGAAGAAAAAAAAATACTCAAGTGTTGTGTCTTGCGTGTCTTTCCTCAGGCGAAAAGTTCTTTTTTGCCTTTGACCTTATCTTTCTGTTTACGGCTTACTAACAGACTTCACAAACAATGGATTCTCATTCGTGACTCTAGAATCACGAACTTCATTTTGAATTATCTCTCAAGCTAAATCTGAAGTCTTGCCTTAAATATTTTAAAAGGTTATTGTCTTCGTACCATAATAGAAATGGGTTAAAAGCCGTGAGTCAGGCTTAAACTGTATAATAAATAACCTTACTTGTATCTCTAATATTTAATATTCATAATCATACGAATAAGTATTCTGTTATTTACACCGGTTTACATGTGAATGTAATGTACTACATGTTTATGTGCTACAATTCTATATACAGCTATCTTGTTCAGGCCTTCTTTAATTATCTGTTATTGCCTCGAGAATTGTGACACTTTTTTTAAACTATAATAAGAGAGTGCTTCTGTGAGATTTTTCATTTATAAGTGTCAAGCATAATTATGAAAACCATTTCCATACCAAATACTTTAATTAAGCATCTATTAAATTAGAATTTTCTAATTAATAAATAAAAGAGCAAGAAACGCCTTTTCGACAGTTCATACTATGCACTTCTTCGAAAGTTTCTAACTTTTATCAACAACCAAAACAGATTGTATTGTCATACGTCAAGCACAGATTTTATTCTTTTTGCAGAAATAAGCAAGCATACTTCCATCATAATTATGCAAATATTTGCTTATTCTGATAATACTTAAAGACTTCTATATAGAGTTTTAAATATACTAAATAATTCTATTAAATTCGATTGAATTTCTTTCATTGATTACAGATTAATGTCTTATTTTTTGTCATTATATCTCTACATTAGTCTTATACTTTTTAGTGATTCATGTATGCATCACAACCATTTTGGCCTTTTTCCAATTAATATTCAATTATTTAATAACTGATTATTGATATTATTTGTTTAATGCATTTTTGATCTGAAATAAATTTTTGACATAAGAATTTAAACTAAACAATTAATATCTTAATTCATAAAGCATAATTAAAAAATGAAGTTCAAAATTTAGTTTTTAAATTCTTTTTCTTACATTCCTTAGACTCATTTAGATATATTTGCACAAGTTTCGTAGAAAAATTAAAAAAATGGTGCACCATAGAGTTTGCCCTCTATTACGCAGTGATGATGTAAATTGGCATCACTTACATTTTTGTCTTGTTAAAATTATTTTTAATAATTAATTATTAGTTAATTTAGTTATTACATTCTTGACTTGAAGTAGGAAAGTCTTCTGGTAAAAAATTTAATTAATAGATTTACATTAAATTAGGTAATACAGCAATTCCAAATACAGTGTTGCATTGTAACAAAATGAACATTACCCAAACAAAGAATTTAAAAATTGTAAACACTTAATCTTACAGAGCATTAAGGGGCCGTAAGGCATTTAAAATTTCCATTTTTAGATTTTTTAAATTTTTTTAGATTTTATTTGAAAGCTTAAATCATTCTGAACATTTTAAGGTAATACACATCTGCGTTAAGAAGCGTTATCACCAAAAATCAACTTGCTTGAATATAGAAGTTTGATAAGTGTATTTTAACTCTAAATGCTTGTATCTCAAAACCACATTTTCAGAGCTCGCACAAAGGTTTTTTTAAAACTTTGTTCATTGTAAAACCATGAAATTTTCCAGGTATGTTTATACAAACACAACGAAGAAAATCATACAAAATCAAAGCATTATGGGTTATGGTTTGTTTTCACTACTGTGTACCTTTCTTATGATTTTCAAGAAAGAAACATTATAATATTTTAACAACTTAAAAAGTAAATCAACATATCTGTATATTTACCATATTGCATGATTTTCAAAATGCGTTAATTCGGAGTGAATTTTCGTAACATTTGCTTCCATGAGTTCCATGCAATGGTGTAACAAGGGTGGGGCATGTGGGGATAGTGCCCTGGCCGCAATTGCAAGGAGGCGCAAAATTAAGGAATCAATTGGTTGTATCTATACTTATAATTTAATATAAAAGTAGGGTTTTTTGAAGATCTTATTCGGGGCCGTCCATAAATGATGTCACACTTTTTTCCAATATTTTTGACCCCCTTCCCCCCCCCTTTGTCACAAAGTGTCACACTTCACCATACCCCTCCCCCCCCTTGTCACATGTCACGCTATAATACATAAACATATACTTGCAGTTCAGAAACAAAACACTACGTTATAGATCATATATTTCCAATTTTATTTTTAAACTTTATGTATTTTAATGACATTTGAGAGCATAATAATAATGATTATATATGTACTTATTTTGTATGAAATAAGATTAAGGTTTACAACAAAAAAACCTAATTAATATACAATTGTAATAAAATATTAATATAAAAGAGCAATTGAAAACAGTAGTATTTTGGAATTTGAAATGGAGTTTGATATATTTTGCTATAAATGTTATCTTAACTTTATAAACACAAAATTAAACAGATTGAATTTAAAAAAACGCCTCAATAAGATCAACCTGTTTGTGCCACTACCAGTTCTACCACTCACCCAGGTGGGGCGACGTATCTTTTGTTGGACATTTCAAGGGTGTGACAGGGGGAGGTTTTCTTCTAATGGTGAAGAATTTCTGTTGCTACTATACTCTCAGAACCTACCCTGAATGCCTTTTTCGAAAAGAAAGGAATATAAGTGAAAAAAATCACATGAAAGTTGTTGTTTTAGCCCCGATTCAAAAAATACCCTCAAATTCTAGTAGTTTCAAAATAACTTCAAAATTTAATCTGCTGATTTTAAATGTTTTTATTTTAACCAAAATGTGTGATGTCACACTTCTTGTTACCCCCTCCCTCCCCCTTGTCACAAACTGTCACAATTTCACGAACCCTCTCCCCCCTCTCTAAGCGTGACATCATTAACGGACGGCCCCTTCCTAAGATTCTTAAAAATTGAAATGATTTCAACAAAGTGTGGGAAACTTTTAAGCATACAATCATTCTTACAACCCGGAAACCTCAAGCTGCGACAAGATAACAAGTAATATTATATTTCAGGGATTTGTTGACCGAAACCCTCATCGCGAAATTAAAAGCTCGTTTAGAGCTCCCACACTGTAGGGTGGGATAAGGGAGGATGGTTTGGGATCCTTCGCAGGGTTCCTGATGCTTTCTTCTGACTTGATGGTTCTTATGGTTTCTCACGGTATGCACGATAAACACTGAATGGACATCAGTTTCTTCGGAAATTGGTGATAAATGGTTAGAAAGTGTCATTCCTATTTTCAATCAGCAAAGAGTGCAGAAAGGGAAATATACGTCCATTTTTTTTTTTTTTTTTTTTGCACAGAGTAAAAGCACTCGAGCAACTTTAAAAGGCGTATGTTCACTATCTTTACAGTGTTTTTAGCACTGAATATTTGCATAATTTGTATGATTAAAGTGCTATAGTGTTTATAGAACGTAGATGCAGTTGTTCTGCCAAACGCAAAAAAAGAAAAAAAACTGAGAGAGAGAGAAAAGACCGCATAAAGTTTTGCAATTGCTGGTAAAAATTAACAGATCTTAAATTGACATTGAAAAAAAATTTTCAATTAATTTTTTAAAAAATAACAAGGATTTTCTAAAAGAATTTACATTTAAAATGCCAAAGAATTAAATAAGCATGTAAGAAGATTTTAAATTAAATTATGAAGTATATTTCAAATGTTCTGCTAGGTTTAAGGGGGATTTTTTTCCAACAAAATGATTTTCAAATAAAGTATTAATGCATTTTGCATGTACTTTTCTTTTGTATACTGTGAAAGGTAGTTTTGAAGATTATTATCCTGATCATGATAATAATTCTAAGATATGATATCGTCATGCCCATGCCTGAAGTTCTTTTGGATATGAAGTCGATAATGTATATATTTTCATTTATTTCAGTGAAAATTATTCTAAGTTTAAATTTTAGACTGATTACTTCAATTTTAGTGTTTTAGTTTTAATTAAGATGTCTAGTTCAAGATTTTGTCTCGATAAAATCTGGAATGATGTCCTTGCCCATGAAACCTTCGGTATTTAGAAGGTTAATTTCACCAGAAAGCAGACATAACTTTTCTGTCAGATTCCACCTCTCATCCGTTTGTTTTGCAAAATACATTAAATCCGAAGAAATTGAAATTATTATACTATTATCAAGTTAGACATCTTTAATTTTTTTATATGATTTAATTTATAAAACACGAAATTCCTCTTGGCATTTTTTGTTGACTTCAGTTTTACACTGCATAAAATGAACGAATCTAAGTTTATAAAATTACACTTTTATAATTCTATTAGAAATTTTGTTGCAGGCATCTTTTGTTTGTTTATTTCACACTTTCACCTGATTTTTCAACGGAAATATTTAGCTACTTTTAAATATACTCCAGAATGAAATGAATTATTTGTTATTCATTATGTCGCAAAAATTTGCCTCAGTGGTAAAAAAAAAATTAATATGGTCCAAAATAAAACTGGGAATTCTTCCGATTACCTTCATAAGTCAGAGAAATATTTAAGAATCTATAATTTATTTATGAAATTTTTTAAATCTTCTAGTTAAATGCGTGATTTTTCTTATTTTAGCTTCGTTTGTATTCATAAATAATGCAGCAATGAAGAAGAAGCAATCGGGGGCTGAAGGCCCCTCAAAGGGGTTTTATATGTTATTTTCAACTCAAAATCAACTCAAAAATGTTTTATATGTTATTTTTTAAGTTTATGTGCACTCCCCTAAGTATTATGCCCCCCGAGAAATTAAGACTTTCGCCGGCAAAAATCTTTGCGATTTTGGGAGCTGTTGACAGCAGGGTATTAAGGAATCTAATTTTAATCTCATCTTTAAGTTATAATATAATAAACGGTCGAGATAAGCGATTTGTGTCCGAATTTGAGGACTGATTAACGGTTAAGTCAACAGAATGACCGACATCCTTTTAAATTGTCGTCCATTCGGCCAGTAGTTCGCACCACATTTGACATTGACACTACAGGGCAACCCCGCTTTTGAGGCACCACATTTGACAGAATTACCGACAAGGCGACAAGTGTATCAGATGTCGCATTTTGCCGACTGTTTTCAGTCGGTCGGCTAAGAGATCAATAAGACGGATGAAAATTTTCTATGTTTTGTTTTTTCTATCGACTGTTTCGATCACTTTTCGGCGGAATTATTAGGTAAAACTAAAATATCTGCATTGCACAAGAGTGTGGCTATGCATAGTGGTCATACCTCTCAACGGCTATTTTTGTTCGGCGTGGAATTTTTCGACCCATAGACATAATGCTAAAATAAAATCTATTAACGGACATTCAAACCCCTCTGAGCAGTCGGGTTTGTCGCGTCTCTCCGAACGTGGACATTTTATAAAGATGAAATGGAGGAAAAAAAGAACAAAAAATTCATACAGTCGGAAACAAAACCGGAAATCAGATCGAAATTAATAATTCCTTTCCCAATGTAAAAAGAAAAATGAATTTCGGACTCTACCGGGTTTGGGCATTAAAGAGTTCATTTGTGCCTTTCAGGTGCTGATTCGAACTCTGACAAAAAGTTTGTTAATATGGTAGCGGCTATCAGCTAATGAAACTTTCAGCTCATCGACTTTAGGAAAAATAGACGATATTATTGCCTTTCCTCGGCAACTACCGACGAAACAATTATACATATATTTTTGCAATAAAAAAAATTGAAAAAGTGTCCTCCTAAAGAGATGAAAGACCCAAGCAGACACATTTTTTCTTTTTTGTATAAACAAAAAGAAAAAGAAAGAAATATATATAGAAAAGAAATTTTCGGATAAAGTACTTCTTTTCTTTGGATAATTTTTAAAATTAGATTTAACAGAAATGACTAATTAAGCTTAATTTAAATATTTATACTCCCACCCCCAAACATAATAACCTTTTAGAGCGGCCAATTTTCCTTGGAACGGTGGGTGACCACTGTAGAGAGGTTTCGGTGTATTACATACTAGCCGCTGTCTTCGACTAGCTTGTTTGTCGGGAATATAAATTCAGTTGAATCTCATGTGCATAATTTAAATTTCATAGTTCCCTTAAAAAAGCAATTTTGAACTTATAGACACTTATCCTGTGATCTTTTAGTAGCTTTGCATCTGTTCTGTTCATCACCTACATGAACGTCCCTAATGGAATCAAGTAACTGCATGTGTCATCAAACATCTAATTGCACGTCGTCGGCACCTTTCTTATTCCTTATGCAAAATGCACGTTTGGCGCAACACATTTTATGTCTTGCAGCATGCTAGCTGGATTAAAACATGCTGATAGAAAGAATTAAAACACAACAACCAAAATCATTTAGCTTACTAAATATGTTTATAAATATAGTTATTGCCTTAGAGTACTTCGTTTACAGATTTCACAAAAAAATTGATGAAACAAAAAAGAAAGTAAAATCCATTAGGACATTACCTTAGCTTTCAACAATGAAAGTGAACACACGCAATTAAATATTATTTGCGTAAACACTGGCAACGGTTTGAATCACATTGAAACAATGAAAGGTATCGTTGTAAATTATAGCTAAAAATATTTTTACAAATTTATTAAAATTAGAGAAAAACAATACGGCAACTTAATTGATATCATTAAAAAAGATAAGTTTGTGAGTTTTTATATGGTGACTCGCACTGATCAAAAATAGTATTTTAAACTTGCATAATAAACGTGGAGCATTCTGACTTGTTAGCTATGCTTGCAAAGTGACATGAATTGGCAAAATCGGTCCAGTTGTTGAGACTGGGAACTCAGTCAATGTTCCCCCTCCCTAGAGATTGTGTAATAAAGTAGTGATTTTGCAATTTTTCTCGAACATGAAGAATGGGGATGGGAAGGCAACCATTGACGATGTATCTAGGGTCGTGAGCTTTCATATAAAATACAAAATTGGCGAAATCGATCCAGTGGTTGGGGATGGCTCTCTCAAGAGTTTTTCCCATAGAGAGCGTATAGTGAAGTAATGTTTTTCCGATTTCTCTTGAAAATGGAGGGTGATGAGGGATAGGCAATCTTTGATAACATATCTAGGGGTCATGAGCTTTCATATGAAATTAAAATTGTCGAAATAGGTCCATTGTTTGAGTCTGAGGATTGGTCCTTTGGTTTTGAAAATTATTTTAAATATATAGACTATCCGCCTTCAGCGACCAACTGTTCGCCCGTAATATTAATAGCTATTAGCTTGTAACTTGGTGAAATAAATTTGCGAATTGGTGGTTGTAGAGGCTGAGGACTCTGCCAAAATTTTATTTTGCGATATATTTCGAAAATGGAAGGTGGTGGGTGGCAGGAGACATTGATGGCATATCTAGACGTCATAAGTTTCCGTATGAAATAAAAATGATCGACATCGGTCCAGTGGTTAGTGCTGGTGGACTGGAATACTGGTTTTACCAATTATTTTAAACTAGCCGCCTTCGACGACCAGCTTGTTCGCCGGAAATATGATTTTAATTGAATCTTCCATCATTTTATATTCATGGTTCCCCTAACAACGTAATTTTAAACTTCAGATTGTGGTAGATATTTAACCTATGTTCTATTAGTGATATTGGACCTCTTCTGTTCATTATCTACATAAATGTTCCTAATGGAGTCAAATAACTAACCATGTCATGTAACCTCTAATTCCATGTTGTCGGCACTATCTTCACTTGACGCAGCACATTTTATGACTAGAGGCATGATAGCTGGATTAAAACATGCCAAAAAAGAATGAAAAGATAGCAACCATAATCATTCAGGTTAATGGATATATTTCTTAATATACGTAATATCTCAGAGAGCTTGTTTCACATATTCCACAAAACTTTTCATGAAATAAAATACGAAAGCAAAATTTATTAGAATATTACCTCAGCTTTCAACAATGAAAGAGAAACACACATTTAAATATTCGTTTAAACAATGAAAACGGTTTGAATTGCGTTGCAACAATGAAAAGTATTGTTGTAAATTATGCCAAAAACATTTTTAAAAATTTATTAAAATTAGAGGAAAACTTGTAGGGCAACTTAATTGATATCATTGAAAAGGTAATTGTTTGAACTTTTAAATGGCGTAAAAATGATATTCGTGCCGTAATATTTTCGGAAGTTATTAATGGAAAACACCAAAATTTCGCTTAATTTTAAATTAATTAAAATTCTAAATAAAATTTCAAAAAAGGGCTCCGAGGCGCACATTCCCACCCTCCAAAGTAGGTTTGTGCCAAATTTCGTAGCTCTAGATCCAGCGGTCTGCCCTGTAGAGAATCAATACACACACAGACACACACATTCTCCTTTATTATTATTAGAGATAAGAAGATATGCATTTATAGGTGTAAAATTTGTTAATAATTATTTTCACTTGTTTCGGCTATTATTTTATTTTGTTATGAGATTTAGATAATAAGCTGCAAATTTTTTCCAATATCAGTGCGGTACTTTTAATTTCCTAAGAGACTTATGTTCATAATTCTTCATTTTCTATTATTGCTTGTCGTTCAGTCCGACAATTCTTACTGCTCCGACATTATACAAATAGCTAATTCTTCCAAATAATTAATTATTATAACCAAATTCCCTAATTGATACTTAATTACCTTTACTTAAATATAAAACCAATTATTATCTCTTATTTTAAAGTTACCTAAATTAGAAAAAAATTTGCTTGACCCCCCCGTCGGGGAAGTCTTGCCCCTCCGCCGTCGGAAAATTTCTGGCGCCGCCTCTGTCTTTGCCACCAAAGCTGCACCAGTCGTTCGATGGTTTTGCAAAATGGAAGGAGCTTGTCAAATTTCTTTCCTCTCCTCAGCATCAAGGTCTGCAGAAAATTTGATAAAACTTTTTATGAAAGTTATATTAAGAGAAATTATCAATGTAGTTAAATTTAACAAACACTTACTCAAATAGGCTGCTGTATCTGAAAGTTCTTATGAGCACAGCAAAATGAATACGTTTGAGTATGTCAACTCAATCGATCGTATTATTGATGACATTGCAAAAATAGATGGCATAAAAGTTTAGTTTAGTTATATAAACGTTCCGTTTTAAAGAACGGATCTCGTACCTTTGAACAGCTGTCAGATGACGAGGACGACACCTGAACTGGCATCCCCTCTCCAAACATCCGCACCACACCAACGGGAGGACGTTTGGCCACTGAAAGATAGCATAAAAGAAAGATATATTTCGGGAATTCAGACAAGGAATATCAAAAATATTACGCAGATAAGATGGAGATGTGTCCAAAGGAAAAAAAAATTATTAGCTTTGTAAAGTAAATAAAGCATGAGTTTAGTTTTCACTTGCTCTAGAATTTTTCTAAAAATTTTATTTACATAGATTTGCGCAATTCTTGTTAATAAAATAGGAAGTATAGGTTTTAAAAACAAAATACTACAAAAAAATATCAAATGTTTTGTTTACTTCATATTTCGTCATTGGAAAGAAAGAGAAAGCTTAAAGATGCGAATAAAATAGAATATTAGTCATGGCTAATAAAAAAGAGCAATTGAAACTGAAACGTTTTTCTTTGTTATTTTTTCCAGCTGTTCACCTTATCATAAAATGTCAATAAAATATGCACTTCTGCCAGCTTTACGGAGAAAATGCGAGAAAGGATTTCATTCTGTTCCAATACGGCCTGTCTAATGCGTGGTTATTTCTAGCATTTTATAGATAAAATCAAACTTTAGGTTTTTACTACCGCAGGCCTGTTGTAGTCTTAGCTCGTGATCGGAGAATCACGCGTTCGAGTCCCAATATTCTAATAAAGAGCATTTCACGAGTAGGGTTGTTGCACTCTAACTTGTTAAGATAGGCCTCAAAAATCCTTTAGGATTCTTAACTTTTTCTTGCTCTTGACCTCTTTTTAGAACCAAATAAAAGACCCAATTTTCGTCCACAGAGTTTTGTCGCGATCCCTTAATTGGGAAATAAAATTGAAAATCGAGCATTAATGAAAGTGAATTTTTAAAAAGTTCAATTATGATAGTTTTTCAGCAAATTTTAAGGAATTTTTTACATTTAAAAAATTTCCTTGATAGTTTTTGGTGACATATACTAAAGAATTTACAAGACAGGTGCTTTTAAAGTTTTGTCGTAACCCAGAGTTAAAGAAGCCCTGTTTTAGATTATTTTTTGGAAATAAATAATCAAGAAAAAATCATTCGTGCAGTTCTTTTTTTACATAAATTTATTTTAATCCTACACTGCAGGATTTTTTATATTTTAATAACTATGTAATTCTACATAAATGAATATAAGGAATATAGTAAAAACAATTTTTTAAAAATAATTTCACATTTATGAGCATACTTTTCAAAAAACAGTACGTGGTTCATTCAAGCCGCTAATAATGATACAAATATCAAAATGATATTTATAAACTGTTTCTACTCAAATAGATATTTATAAATAGTAAATTTTTTTAAATTTTTTTACACTATTGTTGTTTATATTTTTTAATTATTTCAAAAATGAACTTTACGCAGAAACACAACACTTGACTCTACGTGGTTAAAAAACAATACCTAGTAAAATTGCACACTTTCTACCACAAAAATACGTCAGATGAAGGGAAATCAGGCCTATTTATAAATCAAAACTTAATGCTTATCTAGAACCGTGTAAATGTTGAATTAGAGGGCAAAAATAGATTAAACTACGCAGCGATGCAAAGTTGAATAGTTTGCGCTTTTGCCTTCTTTCAATTACTTTTGAATCATTCAGTAACTAATTAAATGAATTATTATAATATTTTTTACCTGCAACTGGAGTATTTTTAATAGAAAACTTTTATTTAAATCAAATCTAAAATTTACTTTTTAATTATTTTTGTTATATTTCTTACATTTCATTTATACAAATGCACGCAACTGCTTCTAATTAATAAATTAAAAAATTAAAAAAATGTTTAATAAGAAAAAAATTGGGTTGTGTAGGGTAAATTCCATTTTAGAAAATTTTAAAACGAGTGAGGGTGAACGAGACCGTCAACTACCAAAGTCATCTTTCAATTCCCCATCTAAATCTTACTACATACAGTGTTCAAAATTATTATAACGCTACTGTTCAAAATTATTAGAACGCTACAGAAAATTTTACACTTTTTATAAAAAAAATAATTTTATTTATTTAGATCTCAAATATCGTAATTTTATTATTAATTCAATCATATTCATTAGAAAAAACTTCAAATAACTCAAAATTTATCTCAAAATAACTCAGAATTGGAACATTTTCATATAACTCTAAATTATGTGTTGTTCAAAATTATTCGAACGGTCAAAAACTTACAACGAAAAAATAACATAACAAGTTTTAAAAATAAAATATCGGGCTTTAATGTTTATATGGGCCTTCTTTGACCTCAATCACTGCTTTCAGTCTTTGATTCAGGCTATCAACCAGTTTCTGCGTTGTCTCCTGGTTGAAAACTGTACCATTCATTTTTGAATGTCTCAAAATATTTATTTTTATTTCTTCTATCTTCAAAAGGGAATTTCTGATTCAAAACTGACCATAAATTTTATATGGGATTAAGGTCTGGTTTTTTTGACGGCCACTCCAGTATCTTAATCTTGTTTTTTGAGAAATAATCTTTGGAAATATTTGACGTTTGTTTTAGTTCATTACCTCGTTGAAAGATATATTGTCCACCCAGACTCAAATTTCTGATGGATTTCTTCAGATTTAGGACATAATAACGACGTACATTGTTACAGTCATTTTATCGTTGATCATCACAATTTCACCAAAGCATTAAGAGTCTCACCTGATCGTTCCCACACTCTTGTTACGTTTTTTGATCCAAAAAGATCATATTTGCTTTTGTATGACCATAAACACTGTTCCAGAATTGTGAAACCTTCGAAATATGCTCTTTTACAAAGGCCAAACGCATTGCCATGTTTTGTTTTGAGATGTATGGTCTTTTTCTTTGGATACAGCTTATCAACCCTGAGATTTGATTATAAGGCAAACTGTTAGAGCTGACACATTCAATTTCAAGTCTTTCACAATCTCTCTTAACGATATATCGTTCTTTCTCTGTGCAAATCTTACATTCATAGAGTCTTCTCTTGTACTTGTTTTCAGTTTTCTGTTTCGTCCTCTCTTGTTTTCGATGGATCCTGTCGTCTCATACTTCTTGCACAAATAGTAGATACCCAACATAGATAATTTAAACTTTTTTGCTAGGTTTTCATATGATGCACCATACTTTCGATCTTCATTGTTGCGGTGGCGAAGATCAAAAGAAATCTTTTAGCTCTTGAGCATTACTGTTGGCTTGACTGCTTCATAGGCCAAAAAAATAAATTAGCGAATAAATTAATTTGTTAAAATTATTAAAATTTACCAAATTAAAAACAAATCCAATTCGTACTCACTTAAATATAACATTCGTCATCAGTCGCTTGAATAATTTTGAGCAGCATAGAATATACTGTTTAAAACAATAATTCCTTTTAAGAATTACTGATATTTCATGTAATAACTAAAACTTATACGCATTTATGGGGGATGAAATAAAGTACTAGAAAATCGAAACAAAATAGCAAATTATAAAGTTTTTAAAATTTTATGAACAAAAGATGAAAGATTAACAGTCTGTTCTAATAATTTTGAAAAGCACTTTAATTGCCTATTAAAGGCATGTCTTTAGTTTTTAATAAATAAAACATATATACAGTAAAGCACCGTTTATATGTCTTTCAATGGAATGACGTAAAACGACGTATAAATGAAAAGACAAATAAACGAAATTTTAATAAACAACTTTGATTATTTCAAATTTAATGCTACTAATGCGAATTCATTTAAAAGTACTAATTTTTTTAATATAGTAATAGTATAATACTACCTAGTATGGAAATCAACAATTAAATTTTAAAATTAAACATTTATCATAAAAGTGCGAAAAATCATACCTTTATTGCATATCTTGAGTACTAATTATACATATGTTGTACGATTTATGTGCATGCAGGTAGACGTTTAATTAAAAAAAAACTTTAACCATCATCTGACGCGCTGATGGTCTGTGAGTAATAAGTACCTACAGCATTATGAATCTAATTAAGTTCTTTGAATTTTTTTCACTATTCAATGGAGTTCCATTGCGTCTTTAAAGGAAGGTGGAATAACGTCTTCATCATCGCTTAAATCAGCACTAGACAATTAGTCTTGAATTAATTCATCAATTGTGAATAATTTCGAAGTCGTGATATCTTTATTATAAGTTCACATACTAGAAAGGAGAAATTTTCACATTTTAGAACGGGGGAAAACGACGTCTAACCGAAGCTTTGCGTAGTATAAACGAAGTACTTTATCATTGCAATGATTGCGAATGAATCGGTACTGTGATGAAACGACGTATAAATGAGAAATGTATAAACGGTGTTTTACTGTTTATATAAACGGACGTGAATTTGTAGTGTTAAGGCACCATAATAAGAGGCTTCTTTTCAGACCTCATGTGGTAAAACAGAGCTCATAGACTTGCAAATGAAGGTATTGTATTTAAAAGGGTTCAAAGGAAGTAACCGACGAAGAATAAAAAAAATGCTTATTTAAGTTCTAAAAAGTTGACATTCGAAAATCACAAAAAAGAAACTTGTTCAAACAAATCATCTGTCAGAATGGTTTAGCCAAGTTGCTGGAGTTTTAAAATGTTTTCATTTGAAGTCTCGATCTGAAATGCAAAATAAGAATTTTAAAGCAGTTGGCAAATTGCTACAGATTGAAAACATACCCTTCATTACTTCAAAAATTGTCGGGGAAACTCTTGATACTTTTCATTTCTAGGTTTTCTTTTGTGATTATGTAATGAGGGTACTTGTGCAAGGATGTCATGCGAAGTACGAATATTTTCTAGTAGACAGCTAAGATAAAAGGATGTAATTACTAGAATTTTATTTGAACTTTTTATCATGAGCGATCAAATCAAAGTAGAATTAAATCCTTAAAGCACCATCGATTTTTTTTTCTATGTTCAGGACTTCAAAAATGTGGAACCGGTAATTCCTATTTTTTCGGTGGCTTAAATCTCTCTTTTTCTTCTATTATCACAATAGGTTCAGTTCATTCTCACGTAATAAACGTGAAGTGACTGTCACCAACTCAATTTCGGCATTCATTGCGAGTCTCGCAATTACTGTTCATAACGTTAAGAACGTTTCCTTTGCTGTGAAAAATAATTTTAATTAGTTGGTTGTAATTAGACTCTTTTTAATCCAGCAAGAGTGTTCTCCTCTCGACTTTCTTGTATTCTTACAGAATATGGCGTGTTTTGCTGGTAGCATAATGAAGAAAATCGAGAATCCATGTTGCATATCATCCTTTTAACCGACCGCGTCCAAAATTTGATGTCAAGATTACATACTGAATTTTATTCATGTAGCTTCTTGCATTTTTGAGTTACTGTGTTCACATATACTCTGACAGACAGACCAATAGTGGATTTGATCCAAAATATTTACAAGTCTGGGTCATAAAACCATATACCAAATTTCACTCATCAAGCTCGTTACACTTTGAGTTATTGTGTTCATAGACAAACAGACTTACCGATCGATCAACCGACAGACAGACAAACACAATATAAAAAATGGTTTTTTCGTACTCACAGACGTTTAAAACGTGGAAATTCATCAAAATCTCGAGGTTGAATTTGTTTATGATTGCAGTACTTTCTATACTTCGTATACGAGAAAGAATATACCGCTATCACTGCTTTAACATTTTGATAGTTTCTCTTGCTAACGACTCTTCGTTCATTTCGATGTCGTACAAAAATTAAAAAATCATGCACGCAACCCGATCATCGAAAAATAACCTCCAGGAAGGGAGATTCGTCATCAAAAAGTGATGTTCCACAAAACACAAGGGAATTTTTTTTTCAACACAAACTAATTGTATTTAAAAAAATTACAATCCAGATTTAATTATTTTATTTTTGAATCGATTGAATCGTATTTACCAATACTGAAGCATTTTTATCTAAAAAATCACACTCAACCCTGTTAGATAAAAGCCATAGAGGACAGCCAGGTGATATTCGGATTGCATTCCCAGATTACACGCTGTTTTGCCACCACCTGTCTATTAGCTTTAGAAGAAGCGAAAACATACTGCAGTTTCCAGGGAACGACAGTAACACACGATAGGCTAACAGAAGAGGTAAAAAAGAAAAGAACGGAGGGGGAATCGAACTAAACGTTAATCTCAGCAGGGAAATCTCCCGCATCGTGCTCCCTATCAAAACAAGGGGTGATTAGTCACCTATTTTCATAGGAATAAATCCCATGATTTTTTTTTGGTTGAACTCTGAACACTCGGCCTGGTCCTGACAGTTCGTGTGTGTGTCACCTCTTACTACGATTTCGTTAGGCGTATCACGACCGGAAATCCGAAAAATAGATTCTCTTTACGATATAGAGCTCTTCACTGCAATATCCGGTCGATTTACCAAGGAAAAAGAAGAAAACAACTATTTTTTTAAACACTCTAGTCATAAGTGCCAAATTAGCATAATTGTGGTAACAACTATTTTTTTTAAACACTCTAGTCATAAGTGCCAAATTAGAATAATTGTGGTAGCGTTATTTAAAGAATCAGAAATTGTTTGAATCTTTAATTTCTTATGAGTAAATGGATTCGAAAATGCGGCAGATCGTTCAGTTTTAATCTCTTATTTACTAACATAATATTCGCAATTGACAGGAGAAAAAGAAACCGATATTTTTATTATTTTATTATTCAAATTAAACTTTTTATACACTTTTATTTAACTCGACTTACTTCATATTTGTAAAGATGGAATTTCGTAATCGGAATGGAATTTTGTACATTTGTGTATTCTCGGTGACAACGCTCTATTTTAATATTTTCATAACTTAATTATCTTCTACTCGATTAATTTAATTAAATTTTGGTTCCGTACAAGTGGCACCATCTGGTGTCGGTTTTGAGAAAAATTGATTTCAAGATTCCATAATATTTATAATAATGAAAATTAAGTTAAAGACTTAAAAGTGGAAAATAATTAAAATAAAAAAAATTATATTTTTAGCACACTAATAGAGTGTGCTTTTAAAAACAACTTTTATTCATTTATTTTCTCCTTTATATTGCCGAATCACATCTACTTGTTCACATTTCAATAACTACACCAATTAAAAAAGCATACTTATCAACTATACTTTTAAAAGATCCAACCGCACTATATTTTTAGTTACATGACTGGGCATTTTTTAATGTTGTAACACTTATATGCTTGGTTCGAATTTATTAACTGCATTTACATTTTTTTTGGCGAGTAATTCTGTATTTGAAGCTAAAATTGCAATTTCGGTGATATCAAAAATATGCATTAAATTAACTAGAAGACAATTATGATTTAATTTTTATTACTATTGGAAAAATTTTGAAGTTTCATAACATTGAAATATATTTTACCTCTTTTTTATCCATATATCAAAAGGGTATTCACTCCTTGGACCAAATTTTTTTGCAGTAAAGAATAATGCAGTAAAATTACTACAGTGAAACCTCTCTACAGCGGCCACCCTCTGTTCCAAGAAAAATTGACCACTCTATACAGTTTCACGTTTGAAGAACAAAATGCGCATTTAAGCAAGCCCTAATTCGTTATTTCTGACAAAGGGAATTTTAGGAATTTTATCTAAAGGAAAAATTACTTTATTCGAAAATTTCTATTATCTCTCTTTCTCTCTCTCTCCAGTGGTGTAGCAAGGTCTGTTGGCACCCGGTGCGGAGTTTAAACTTGTCACCCCCCATGTCCACTAAAATATAAAATGAAATTTATTGAGAAAGGCATTTTTTTATTTAATTGGTTAAGTAAAGTTTGTTAATTTATTTTGTAAACAATTTTTTATGAATAAAAAAAAATTTTTGCATTATGTGTAAACTTCACTTCAAGGAAATAATGCTTAATGAATATAATTCAAATAATACGTATCAATTAATAAAATTTGGCAAAAAAGAACTTGACAAAAGAATGTTAGCACTTGCTAAAAAAACTAAAATTAAAACCAGTAATTTAAATTATCCTTACCTTTTTCCCACTATAAAATTTCATAAAAATCCCTTAAAATTTAGATTTGTTACTTGTAGCACTGGTAGTTATAATTATTATTTTGGTAAAGTCTTCTTTAAATTTCTAAAAATTATTCTTAACAAAATCAAAGAGGAAGAGAGCTTCATTATTGACAATAACACTAAAATTTTGGACTTTATCAAAGAAAATAAAAAAATTAGTAGCATTCATACATTTGATTTTGAAAATCTTTTTACTAGCCTCCCACATAATAAATTAATTGAAGTGTGCTCTAATTTATTTGATATTTACCTTAATACTGATTTAATTGATAAAAATAAATGGTTAGAAATGTGCAGGGTTAATATTTGTGAAAATTATCTCTTTAATGGAATTAACTACTTTAAGCAGGTTCTTGGTATTCCTATGGGTTGTTGTTTTTCAAGTGCACTAGCCGATTTATTTCTCCACTCATTTGAGAGGGATTTAATTAAAAATGAAATTGTTTTTGGTTTTCGTTTCATTGATGACCTTTTAGTCTTTAATCATAACAATGTTAACTCCATTTTTAGTTGCTATCCAAAAGAACTCAAATTAAATAAAACTAATAATGAATTAAACAAATGTAATTTTTTGGATCTAGAAATTGAAATCGGGAATTCAGATATTTTGGTTGGAATTTATGACAAAAGAAAGGAATTTAATTTTAAGGCTATTTCACTTTGCAACTTTCAGACAAATCTTGATTTTAGAATTATTAAGAACTCTATTTATTCTCAAATTAATAGGATTAAACACATCTGTAATAACCACTCTTCTTTTGTCAAAGCCCTAGGTAATTTAAATAATAACTTAAAGGATAACGGATTCCCTTTTTGTTTCCTTAAAACTTGATTTTTTAAAAATTAGTTTTTGTTCTCCTGAGAAATAGTTCAAATTTTTATTCATAGATGGAGCTACTGGATAGCTTCTAGATCGTTGATTGTTTTGTATCTATTGCGTCACTTTTCTGATTGGCTTGCTTCTGAAAGAAGGTAAATTTTTATCTCTTTCTTTTGATTATGGATTTAAAAAATTTTGGATTTATGTTCTTTATTTGGTGGCCGGACAAGATTCAGACCACAGGAAGGAATAAATTTTGACTTTTTGTCTTTCCTTTCCACAGAAAATCTTGTTCATTTTGGATCTAAAAATGGCGTGTGGTTTCTGATGAGTGAGCCATTTTAGTTCCTTTTCATTTTGAATAATTTCTTAACAAATTGTTCTAAGTATTGGTAAATTTTGGTTTCTCTATAGTTCTTGTTGTATTTTTTTAAAAAATTTCTGTTGAAGCAATTACTTTTTGCAGCTGCGTTTGCACGCAAAAACGTCTATTGTTTTCATTATTTTTCATTTTATCATTGTTTTCTTTTAATTTGTTTTCTTTTAATTTAAATTTCTTTTATTTGTTTTTGTATTTCGTTAGATTTGGCTGCATATGCGCCTTTCTATTTAATGCAAAATATGTTATTGTTTTTTATTTTAATCAAAATTTAATTAATTAATTTTGCTAAATTTTAAGAATTATAGCTATTATTTTTATTAATAAGTCAGTTTAATGTAACAATGTAAGAAATCTTTTTTCATAGTGTTCGTACCTAGTGCATAACCTTAATTATTATTATAATACAATTTAATGAAAACTCAATTGTTTACAAGTTTCGATCTCTAAGCTTTAATCCAACAAACTGTATTTTAACATGATACTTAGAATCTCTTCTTTCTAACTTTTTGTTCTGCAAATTTTGAAATTGCGCCATCAAAATCGTACTTTCAGCTACACTATTTTCAATTGACAAAATGGTTAAGCTAGAGAGTCGTGCTTGGTTCATAGTGATTCTGAGAAAATTTTTAATTAGTTTGAGTTTCGAAAAACTCCTCTCACGTGATGCAACAGAAACACATAAAGTTAAAAAGAAATCTCGTTGCTAAAGTGAGATTGGGAACACAGTCGAAAAGTTCATATTCAATCACAAACTAAAAATCTTAAGGAAGTCCAACCAAGAGACTCTTCTTTTGGAAATTTGGCGGCTTTTAGAAATCTTCTTGGGCGTGGAATTTCTGTTAGAATACGAACTGCAGGAAGCTCATTGTAATTTACAACCAAACTTGGTAAGTTCAGTTTCTAAGGTTTCGATCATATTGTGCACTCTAAGACTGAAAACCGATCTGATACTAATTCCATGCCTTCGCAACGGGTATTGATTTCTTGTTGAAACCTGTCAATGCTCTCTAATATTGACCTTTTCAGTTCTTTGTACAAAGTCAGCGGCTCGTCTGCAGCCTTTACTCCGAGCATAATTTTCTTCCTTCTGACAGTTCTTCTTTTTACTGTATGCAGACCATCTCTTCACATGTGTCTTTTGTAAATTGCAGTGCTTCCTCAATAAGGTCATCTCTTTTGTCTTTTAAAAGGACCTTTAGACTTCTCATCTTGATAACAGACTTCTCGAAGCTTATTCCAAGAATCTGCAAATACTTTTGAACGTGGTTGACTTCTTTTAAGACATTATTCCATAAACACAAAAAGTATAAAGACAAGGAATCGCACATTGCAGGCAACAATGTTTGAGCTGCTCCTCTGGTTTCGATCATTTCCGAAGCATCACACAGTTCCTCAATGGTATCGAGAATCTTCTTAAAGCACTTAAACAGCTTCGTAGTGAGCACTCCATCTTGTTTCTGAAAGTCGCTTGACTGTAGCTTCAACATTTGTCAGAAGGATAGTCCATCTGTGCGTAGAACCTGTGAAAAATACGTACAAACTTTCTAAGGTCCCAAAAAAAGTTACAAATAATGGAACTGTTGCAAAAGAGTGTACCCCACACAAATTGAGAGAGTCCTTTGTACATGATACAAACAATGCTTTAGTAATAAGTTGACAAATCCTTGCTTGAACTCCTGAATGCACTCCAACCAGCCATTGGCTCGGCGCAATGATATTTGTGTCAGGGATGGTACAGAGAGTCACAGGAACAGTTGTTTGTTTACTTGAGCACCAGCGCAGTTTAAAAGAATCGAGACAGAACACCTTCTCCCCACGCACCACACAATAATGCTAAATCATTACAATATCACATCATTCACCCGCAATTTCCTGGAGTTGGCGATTGTTAAAGTTTATGTAAATTATTTAACATTTTGTTATTTTATGTAACAAAAATGCGCATTAATACAACACCGGCAATTATTTGTCACCCCTCAGAGCTGGTACCCGGTGCGGGCCGCACCCGCCTTCCTACGCCACTGTCTCTCTCTCTCTTTTCTTTTTGAAAAAAGATGAATTTCTGTTTGCTTGGATCTTTTAGGTTTTTCGGAAGTAACCTTTTCCAATTTTTTTATTGGGAAAATAAAAAACGTCCTTTCGTCGGTCGTTGTTGAGGAATGGGCAATAATATCATCTATTTTCCTAAAGTCTGTTGAGTTGAAAGTTTCATTTGCTGATGGCCACAACCCATATCAACAGCTTCTTTATCAGAGTTCGAATCAGCGCCCGAAAAACACAAATAAACTGGTGGATGCCCAGCCTTGGTAGAGGTCGAAGTTCACTTTTTTCTTCACATTGGGAAAGTTTAATTTCGATCTGATTTCCGGTGTTGTCTTTGGGAGTATGAATATTTGGTTCTTTCTTTCCTCTCTTTTCCCTTAATAAAATGTCTAAGGTCAGAGAGTCGGAAGGAATGTATTTCACTGAAGCTGTACGGGCGATCAACCTGGGCGCTCAGAGGGGTTTGAAGGGCTGTTAATAGAGGTTATTTTAATATTATGTCTATGGGCCAAACATCCCGTGCCAAACAAAAGTGGCAGTTGAGAGAAGTAACCGCTTAGCAGGATTACCGCTTAGAGAAGTTTTAAAGTGTTAGAATTTCAAAACTGCAGCTCAGAAAATAGAAAAAAAATATTTGGAAAGTTTATTGTACCACTAAAACCTAGTTCACAAGAAAGTCACTCAACATTTGTCAGTTATAAGTTTTTAATACATTTCTGCATCAATTTCCATTAATGAAGTCACATTTTTATTGCTCTAATATGAATTTATTCTTAACTCTAAAATGAACTTATTCTTAAGGGTTGATTTACTTTCAGTTTTATTGGTGAGAGAGAATGAAGTAAATTTACGTGACGTCACAACCATCTGACAAATTTAACTACGCATGTCATCTAACATCTTACTGTACGCTGTCTTACGCTTTGTGATGAAGCGGTTGTGGATAGTGCCGTAGCGAGTGTAAGTGACACCTAAGGCATAATATTGTTACGAACATGGAATGTCGCTTCCCAGCAATGTTAGTCTTATGGTTGGGAAGAGAGTTCTACATGAGTGTGTATGGGAATTCCGGGGGAATGAAGCCATTGACCCCGGACCTTGACGACAAACTTGGCGACCATTTTGGCGAGTTTGGCGACAAAATGTAGGATCTCAAAAATACTAGAATTTGCTCGATATCTCTATTAGGAGACGAGATCCGAATTTCTGCAGGTGATTCCATATGACGTCACGGCCTGTCGGGGAGACTATAAATAGCGCCGTGCTTGGAACACGGGAACGTGTGTGTTAATCGACTGCGATCGTCTTTGGAGTGAGAACGCCTTTGGAATCTCTCTTTGGAGTGTTGTCCGTAGTGCGAGCTGGAAAGCTGTTAGACGCCGAGCGGTATTGAAAGTGCTGTTGTTGTTATTATTAGTGAATTGCTGTCTGTGTTGCTAATTTGTGCAAGTGCTGCTTTTACTGTTACCTGCGCTTTGTGTTTTCCGGAATATTTGAGAATAAAGTGTCATTCTCCGCTAACCTGCTTGTTGGACTGTTTTCACCGTACACACACCGGACGATTTTTGTAATAATATAATTTTTCGTCTCACCCAGTCGTCATCAGTGGTTTATCAAGTGTAGATGGTGCCCGGGCCATGGCATTATTTTTCCGCACTCTCATTATATTTCACTTGGAAAAGTGATATAAACGCACTAATATTTTGTCCCAATGGCGCCCCTTAAGTCTGGCGCCCGGGGCACCTATACCCCCTTGCCCCCGGTAACTACCCCACTGGATGTGGGCTGGTGCTAGGGTCTTGGCTTCAGGGTCAGAAAACATGCTTGAAACACGATTCCAAAACGAATCCTCCGTATAGGTGGACCTGGTGCATGTTAAATCCGCCATCGAAGATTAAGCATCCTCACGGTGGCATGACATGCAAGTTTGGAGACTAGGGTGCTAGCTGAAGTGTCACCCTCGTCATCTGACGACGATTCAAAATTGCAAGGTCCATCCCCAAAATATAATATCTCACGCGAAACTTCAAAACGGTTCGTTAAATCTAACTAAACTAACAAGGAGAGGTCACGACTTGGGAAATTCAATTTGGGATGAAACTTGGCATATTAGTAGCATACCATTAGGGTGTTCACCCATTAATCTAAAAAAGTGCAATGCCCAGCCAATTCGGAGGAAATGGACCTCAAAGTTTGGGCACAACTTATATACCAGTAACTATTCACAAGCAATCCGTGCTCGGATAGGTTAGGTGTCAGCGCGCTGGATTGCCATTCATTAGGTCCGCAGTTCGATCCTGGCTGCCGTTTTTTTATTTTCATTTCTTTCAAAATTATTAAAATTAAATTAAAAATTTAAAAAATATTTTACATTAAAATTTTAATTATTTTTATGCAGAAAATAACTTTATTTATATGATACTTAAATTACAGATAAAATAATAATAATAATATATAAAGAGTTAAACAATTATAAATTCTTTAATGGTGATAAATTTTATCTCTAATGACTCACACCTTAAAACAATTTTGTTTAGGCATTATCCTTCATAAATTTTAGAAGTTTATTCTACATTTATTAATTAATTTTCATTTTGTACTAGTAACTGTATATTCTACATTAAATTATATACAAAAACTGGAATAATAATTATCATAAAAATACTGGAAACAAAAAATATTTTGACACCTTGCACAATTTATAAATGACTATTGTTCACAAGAGCAATGGTCCTTCAGATCTGTAGGAATACAAACTTCGTCCACATTACAAATGGTCTCTCTTTTATTAGAAAGATTGACAGTTTTTTAAAAAGTTTTTCAAAATTATTACAATCTAAATGAAAACATTTAAACTAATGAGTAAACACATTAAGCCATTGGTCCCTTTCAAATAATTGAAATTTCGGACCATCTGCCTAATAGATTAACAGCTGCTTTCTGCTATTTTTATTCCATCATTAAATATTGGACTGTCTGTATACGTATTCAATATATTCACATCTTCTTTACTGTTTCCAAGATAAAATAAGAATGAAGAATTTGTGAACATAAAAAACCCAATAATTTAAAATTTTCAATAAATTTAGAATGATAATTTTTTATAGTTAATATTTATCACCATTAAAGATGTATTTATAATTATTTTACTATATATATATATTATTTTTATTATTATTTCATCTGTAATTCAAGTATCATACAAATAAAGTTATTTTCTGCATAAAAATAATTAAAGTTTTAATTTAAAATATTTTTAAATTCTTAATTTAATTTGAAATAATTTTGAAAAAAAACGGCAGCCAGAATCGAACTGCGGACCTAACGAATGGCAATCCAACGCGCTGACTTCTAAGCTATCCGAGCACTGATTACTTGTGAAGAGTTACTGGTATATAAGTTGTGCCCAAACTTTGAGGGCCATTTCCTCCAAATTGGCTGGGCATTGCACTTTTTTAGATTAATGGGTGAACACCCTAATGATATGCTACTAATATGCCAAGTTTCATCCCGAATTGAATTTCCCAAGTCGTGCCCTCTCCTTGTAAACCAAACGAGACTACACTGTGTTGTGCTCGTCCCATTCTTTTTGCTCTTGCAAGATATGGAATGGAGTCCACAGTTAAATGTGTGCGACGCTCTCGATGAAGCATGAACTTACTCTATTATGCTTTAACCATCTCAGTCAGGAAACCATAAATATCACAGAAAGAAAAAAAGTAGAAGATGTTTAATAATGAAGCTCGAAAAAGCTCGTTCGAAATTCAGTAATAAAAAAGAAAAGTAAATTATATTTAAATTAATTATGATTGATTCATAACATACAGTTGTAAACATAACTAATAAAGAAGTCTGGATAGTAAGATTAAAATCAGGACCTTCGTGAATATTGATTTTAGTTTTGAATATAATACAACATGATTAAAAAAACTGCTGAAAAATCGAAATAGACTTTTAAAACTTTTTGTTTCGATACTTTTTTAATGGAAATGAAAATCTTATTCTTTTTTTTAATTTCGTGTAGGGAATATTGGCAAATATTAATTTATTATACTGTTTACATAATTTTCTATCGATATAATCTTCTTACTCGTGTGAATAATTCTAAATAATTTCTGAGAAATAAAAAGATTTTTGTATTTAAAATGGTTAGAGTAAAATAACTCGAATTTTACTTAAACAGAAAAAATGAAAGACAGAAAAAATAACGGATGCTAAAAGAAAAAAGAGCATTCCGAAAATAGAGAACTACTTAACCAAATTTAAAGTCTATTTAATATTCCCATACAGTTTAATACATATGATAAAAATCTATTTATAAAAAATTATTCTTTCCTTAAAGTTTTTGATAATATTTATTTGACATTTCATCTAAAAAATATCTTAAAAGAATAAATAAATCGTTTGCTAATTTGTATGTCACTTTTATAATCGCTGTAAGAATGTATAAGTATTAATTATACAATTTTAGTTTCGCAGCATTCAGATTTGTTTATTAAACTTCACTAAAAAGACTTCTTTGAAACAAAAATGTAAAAGTATACGTAAATAAGAATACACGAAGAGAAAGGGAAAACATTGTGGTGGAAGATAAACTCGAAGAATTGAATATTTTGTAGCAAATGCAGACGAAAACCAGATAAAAATAATAAACCAGAATTAAAATCGTCTGGTATTGATTCTATCGCTTCAAAGAAGCCTTATACATCAGTAAAAAAAGAATTTATTTCCATATGTGTAAAGCCCGGTATATAGTTTCAGAAATACATTTGAAGTTGGGGCAATCGATTCTTTGAATACTGATACATTTCTTTATCCAAGCTTTTTTGTAAACAGATTTTCCTTCCACGGCTATAATTGGGTTTTTCTTTCTTGTGAGGCATTTTTTCCTTGAACTTTGTATTAAATAGTCTTTATTTTTTCGACTGTCATTGCAAATTGAAATAACTCTTCTAGTGGTTAGTTCTGGAACTGAAAGAGAATTTAAATTAGTCGTCGATTTAATTAAAGCATCCGCCTGTTATCCTATCTATGGCTCTCACCTGGGGTCACCACAAATATGTGGATGTGAGAAGCCGCCGGATAAGTAAGCGGGTTCTCGTTCCTGGTCGTGGGTACAGTAATGGCGGATTGAATCCTCCCTCCAGTGCAGTGGTGTAGTATCAAAATAAGCGCTCTAAAGGCAGTACCGGAACGCTCTAACCTGGGTGACAACAATCACGCTGTTTTAATGACGTTTTTACGATTTTTTGTTATTCATTTCTCGTAAAAAAAAAAAAGCAGTGCCGGAACGGCGTTCCGGTGCGTTCCTGCTCCACTACATCTCTGCTCCATTGATAGCACGTACCTGCTCCGAAAGATGTCGGGCCGTGACCGGTCATGGCTACTAGGACTCTGGCCACAGTACTAAAGTTATTGCAGCGGCTGTCGTTCAGTTTTACCGGATGCTACGGCATGGCACATGGCGGGATGATTCACTTTATGATTATCCTATTTATGGTATATGTGCCAGGCGGATGTAAGGCAATAGGTAAAACCAATAATATAGAAAATTTCTATAAAATCTTGAGAAAAGCCAGCACTAATAGAAACAATTTTGCAGAAAATTGAAAATTCGAAATAATGAGTACTTTAATAATATTTTACTTTTCCTAACTACATTCAGTGACAACGGCACTACATAGAAATCTACGAGCAACTGCATCACTGTTAGTGACATAATATATGTTTCTATGCATCTTATGGTTATAGAAAGAGCTCCATGTTTCTGAACAGCGTTGGCTTTAAATATAGAGTTTTATTACACAGAATATGAACGACCAAACCCAAAACCAAATTCTCGTAAAATGTACCAAATACTTTAAAAAATCCTCGCATTATATTCCGTGCCATTTAATTGAACGTAATGATTCATTAAGGAGCATTTCCTGTACTGTTAGCTTGAGTTATCACTGAGTATAATTCTATACTACTCAAAATAGGAACGTAATTGCAGGTAAGTCTATTTAAAACCGTTGAGTTTCTGAAAAAACAATGTGAAGTTTAATTAGAAAAACTGCCATCTAGTACAGTGGCGTACCTACATAAAATGGCGCCCAGGGCAAATACCAAAACTGCGCGCCCCCCTCTTTTTTCTTTTGAAATGTGATCCCCATTTCCTTTTCGGAAACTTTATGACGGGGAGTGCAAAGATTCAAAGTGCACATAAACTTAAAAAATAACATCTAAAACATTTTTGAGTTGATTTTGAGTTGAAAATAACATATAAAACCCTTTTGAGGGGCCTTAAGCCCCCGATTGCTTCTTCTTCATTGCTGCATATTTTATGAATACAAACGAAGCTAAAATAAGAAAAATCACGCTTTTAACTAGAAGATTTAAAAAATTTCATAAATAAATTATAGATTCTTAAATATTTCTCTGACTTATGAAGGTAATCGAAAGAGTTCCCAGTTTTATTTTGGACCATATTAATTTTTTTTTTACCACTGAGGCAAATTTTTGCGACATAATGAATAATAAATAATTCATTTCATGCTGGAGTATATTTAAAAGTAGCTAAATATTTCCGTTGAAAAATCAGGTGAAAGTGTGAAATAAACATACAAAAGATGCCTGCAGCAAAATTTCTAATAGGAATATAAAAGTGTGATTTTATAAACTTAAATTCGTTAATTTTATGCAGTGTAAAACTGAAGTCAATAAAAAATGCCAAGAGGAATTTCGTGTTTTATAAATTAAATCATATAAAAAAATTAAGGATGTCTAACTTGATAATAGTATAATAATTTCAATTATTTCGGTTTTAATGTATTTTGGAAAACAAACGGATGGAATCTGACAGAAAAGTTATGTCTGCTTTCTGGTGAAATTAAGCTTCTAAATGCCGAAGGTTTCATGGGCAAAGACATCATTCCAGATTTTATCGAGACAAAATCTTGAACTAGACATCTTAATTAAAACTAAAAGACTAAAATTGAAGTAATCAATCTAAAATATAAACTTAGAATAATTTTCACTGAAATAAATGAAAATATATACATTATCGACTTCATATCCAAAAGAACTTCAGGCATGGGCATGACGGTATCATTTCTTAGAATTATTATCATGATCAGGATAATAATCTTCAAAACTATCTTCTCGCAATATACAAAAGAATAGTATATGCAAAAGGCAATAATACTTTATTTGAAAATCATTTTGTTGGGAAAAAAATCTGCTGTAAACCTAGCAGAACATTTGAGATATACCTCATAATTTAATTTAAAATCTTCTTGCATGCTTATTTAATTCTTTGGCATTTTAAGTGTAAATTCTTACAGAAAATCCTTGTTATTTTAAAGAAAATTAATTGATTTTTTTTCAATGTCAATTTAAGATCTGTTTGCAAGGTCTGCAAGAGCTGTTAATTTTTATCGGCAATTGCAAAACTTAATGCGGTCTTTTCTCTCTCTCTCTCTCTCAGGTTTTTTTTTTGCGTTTAGCAAAACAACTGCATCTACGTTCTATAAACACTATAGCATTTTAATCATACAAATTATGCAAATATTCAGTGCTAAAAACACTGTAAAAATAGCGAACATACGCCTTTTAAAGTTGCTGGAGTGCTCTTACTCTGTGCAAAAACAAAAATGGATGCATATTTCCCGTTCTGCATTCTTTGCTGATTGAAAATAGGAATGACACTTTCTAACCATTTATCACCAATTTCCGAAGAAACTGATGTCCATTCAGTGTTTATCGTGCATACCGTGAGAAACCATAAGTACCATCAGGTCAGAATAATTCATCAGTAACCTTGCAGCGATAATCATCCCAAACCATCCTCCCTTATCCCACCCTACCGTGTGGGAGCTCTAAATGAGCTTCTAATTTCTCAGTGAGGGTTTCGGTCAACAAATCTCTGAAATATAATATTACTTGTTATTTTGTCGCAGCTTGAGGTTTCCGGGTTGTAAAAATGACTGTACCCTTAAGATTTTCCCACACTTTGTTGAAATCATTTCAATTTTTAAGAATCTTAAGAATAAGAGCTTCAAAAAACCCTACTTTTATATTAAATTATAAGTATAGATACAACCAATTGATTCCTTAATTTTGCGCCCAGGGCACTATCCCCACCTGCCCCACCCTTGTTACGCCACTGATCTAGTATCTTTATAAAGCAGATAAAAAAATTACTATCGGCACCTCATAGTACAAAGATTCGCAATTTCACGGGATTAGAACTCTACCTCAAGAATAAGAGAAGCGCTTAATGCCCGATCTTCCCTAGTAAGAATTAACCTTGTTATGTGATCATTTCTTCTATCTCCGAATCAGACTATGCATCCTATTTGGCGCATTTATTATTACAGTAGAACCTCGGGAATCCGAACTAATTGGGGCTGACTTCTGTTCGGATTCCGGGAAATTCGGATTATCCGGAAAATTCTGTAAAATACTCTTGATATACCAAATACAGTAGAGTATTTGGATACTCTTGTAAAAGAATACTGAAAGAGCTAGCGGCGATTCGCATCGTCAAGCAAGTTTGGTTCCTTATGTCAAATGAAGATAATCGATTTTGTTTCTACTAATAAGGTGTTGTATTCATTTTTAATTACCAATTCAGATGTTTCTTTTAAGTTAGGAATGAACATTAGCTTTGTTTCGGATTCTTAATTGTTATTTTCCATCTTTTTTTAATAAAATTTTTTCAGAAATTAAAAAAAAACGATGTTCGGATTCATGGGATTCGGATTCCCGAGGCTATACTGTATTTCCATTCGTATCAGAATCCAATGGACACCTGAGAAGTGGAAGAGAGAAAAAGCTTTGCAAAAGAACAAACAATCGGAAACGCCATGTGTGTACTCCATTGATACAATAAAAATAAAAAATAATAAATTGATGTAGATATGGTTAACAAAATAGGTTTCTTAGACAATATGAGCATAATGTTAGAGAAAGTGAACGACTATAACGAGTTTTAACTGTGAAAGTTTCAGTTTCACACAACATTTGGTACCTGACGCCCAAACTATTCCTGTTGGAGCAGGGCCGTACCGAGGGGGTGGCTAGATTGGCCCCCGCCAATGGAGCAGGCAGAACGGGGGCGCAAAAATGACCATTTAAAAACATAGTTTAAGAATTAGATTATAACGATCTGCTGTGCAAATAAAAAAGAATTTAAGAATAAGTCTTCAGTGGCTCACTAAGCATTACGGGAGTGGCTTGTTGTTTTGTCCAGTGGTCAAGTTGCCAGCTTGTGACCCCCCTTAGAGAGAGAGATAGAGGGACTGCGCCTTTTCTTGGAACAAAATAGGAAGTAGCTTTATGTTACAAACTGATGCGGCAATAAGCACTTTGAGTTTCTTGCTGCCGCTGGAAAAAAGTGTCCCTCCAGCAAGGCGAAAATAAGGGTCCTTCTTTGACTATGGGTGTGGTTCTTGCATAGAGATAGCAAAACAACATGCTTTTTCTTCTTTTTTGCATCTAATTTTACAGACGTAAAATAGATGGAAAAGGGAACTCGGCTGCCTTAAAGATCTTCTTCGAACCTCTAAGACGGTGATAAGAGGGGGAGGGAGGGCAAAAAATTCACGTAATTTGACTTTTAAAAGCTCAAAGGAATAGGGAAATCGCGCTTTTTCTTAAAGTTGTGTGTTTCATGGTGGGGAGGTCTTATTTTATCTTGTTTACTATCTTGTAGGAAATATAAAGGGGCCTCGTCCTTATTGGACGTGTGGTCCTTTGGTGTTTCTTCAGTAGCTAATAATACGAAGGAAATGTTGCATTTCTGTTTTTGTTTCATCAGAGAGTGGGCGCATAAGGAGATAAATTAGTTTTAAAGAGGCGAGCTCAAATTATTTCTGTATTTTTAAATTGCTTTTGTTGTATTAAATACTAGCCGCCTTCTACTGTCAGCTGATTCGCCCATTTTATTAATTATATATTATTTACGAGCAGAAAGAAATAAAGGTTCTTTTTGTGCCACGCATAAGCGTTTTATATAATATAGATGCCAACCAAGTTTAAAAACATCAACTTATTTACTTTTTAGCAAGCTAATATGAATTAAATTTTAAGACAATATATTTTGCATCTAATAAAAATTTATGACTTTGATTTTTACATTCAATTGTTAAAAAAGTGTTAGGCAAAATGGCTCTTTAATATCATTAAATTCAATGAAAATCTATATATTTAAAATAATGTGGTAAAAAACCTTCACCGAGTTCTCTAGCATCAATCACTCGACCGATTTCGACATTTTTTATATGAAAGCTCACGACGTCTAGATATGTCATCAAGGGTCGCCTATCCTCCCCCCCATTTTCGAACGAAATCATAAAACACTTTCCCACTGTACATTCTCTATGGGGAAACCCTTTAGACACTGTACATTGTCTACGGGGAAAACCCTTTAGACAGTTCGCCAGCAACAACCACCCGACAGATTTCCACAATTTTTAATTTATATGAGCTTCTGACGTCAATATTTCCAATGAAGGGTCGCTTCCCCCCCCCCCCCGGCCCACAACCTCCATTTTCGAACGAAATCGAAACAACTTATAGAGGAGGATATGGTGGAGAAAAGTATTTTCGATTTCGTTCGAAAATGGGGGATGGTGGGGGACAGGAAACCCTTCATTGAAAATCTAGACGTCATAAGCTTCCATGTGAAATAAAAAGGTTCAAAATCGGTCTGGTGGATGGGGCTGGGGGATTTCTACAAGGTTTACCCATAGACAACGTATAGAAGAGAAGTGTTTTTTCAATTTCGTTCAAAAATGGAGTGCGGTGTGGGGCAGGCGACTCTTGATAACATATCTAGATGTCATAAGCTTTCATATAAAATAAAAAGTATCGAAATCCGTCCAGTGGTTGAGGCTGGCGAACTGTCTGAAGTTTCTACCATATTATTTTAAATATATAGATCCCAACATTTCCATCAGAATGGCGTGTCAAAAATATTGTAAAATGCCTTTTGTAGGTGATGGAAACTGTTTATTTAGGTCGATATCATTCTGTATTTATGGATCTAAAGACTTTCGTGCCGAAATTCGTGAAAATGGTTATACAAAATATTACAACTAGATTAGGTTTATTGAAAGATTTTACAATTTTAAAGGAATCTGTTTTCTACGAAGAATATGAAATCTACTATTTTATGGTCTGTCCCATTGATCTTCAATCTTCATGCAGTATTTAAAACTGAAAAAAGTAGTGGCTCAGAGCCTCAAAGCAGCGAGGTGACAAGGACAGAGCTGAGCAAAGTGGGTGCTGGCCGCGAACCCGCCCGGAGGGCTTCGATAGCTACTAGTTAATTTTTACTTCGATCATGCATAATTAATATTTAAATTACATTTATTACACTTTATTTATCTGATTATAACTTTAATTTTTTGCCTAATTATTACAAATAAATAGATGGTATGGTTTCCATTGAAGATTATCTGCCCTAAGTGAAAAAATAAATTTTAGATCATAGCTAAAAAGTAAATCTATCAAAATAATATAGTGAATCTATTAAAAAAGTAAATATATTTCAAGTAGCAAAGAATTAACAAAAAATTAGACTGAAAAAACTGAAAAAGCAACGATAATGGCAGCATTTCATTACAAGAAAAGAAAGTTTTATATTGTTATAATCAAAATAAATTTTTGTATCACGTTTTTCAACATAAGAGAAACATTAAAATTTAACATTAAGAGAAATATTAAATTAAAGATTTAGGGAACCAATGAAACTGTTTCGATTTTAAATCCAGCATTGTTGAAAATTAAACATAAAAATATTTTTTTTTTAAATTGTCAAATTTAAGAAAAAATTCCATGACAACTAGACAGTTATCATTTGAAAGATATATTTTTTTTGAAATATAAGACGGTGTAGATATTATTTTTAAATGATAATATTTCCGGCTATTATCGCTGAACCCCCCAAAATTCTTTCTTAAGAAAGAATCTTGGGGGGGGGGTTGAGGTTTTTAATTAATTAAAGTTTAAAACAACTCACTGAGGTGTACTTTGCCACCCTTCATAGTAGGTTTGTACCAAATTTGGCAATTCTAAGCTCAATGATCTCTCTTGTAGAACGCCAACAAACAGTCATCTATGCGTATGCATACGCGCGCTTTTATTAATAGTAAAAATATGCATACAAAAGCATGATTACTAGCAAAATATAAAATTAACATTATAGTATTTCGTGTTAGAGCTTATTACATAAAAATTCTAATGCAACTATTCTACACCAAATTCATGATCTCCTTGATTTTACTTGTCTTCAATGGTAACTGATTTAACCATAAAATTTTACTTTACAATACTGTATACAAAGATGAATGTTTTGTCTTTTTAAAAAATCGACATTTTTCCTTCATATTGATGAAATTGCCACATATGTTCTTCAAAACAAGAGTAGAATCACTAACAACTTTTCAAAGCTCAAAAGATAATTAAAATTTCAGTTAATAAAAAAGTAGGCAAGATTTTGCAGTTTTTTCGCAGTATTTTTCAAAAATATCCTCTAAAATAACTTTTTACGTCATTTTAAAATTCAAATATATATATATATATATTTAATGATACCAATTTAATAACTGTGCCGTTTTTTTCTTTAATTTAAAGAAATTTTAAAAATGTATGATTTGCGACAATACTTTTCAATTTTAAAATGACAAACTAATTTCCTTATTTAATCAAATTATCACTAATTGCCTTATTTTTATATAATCGCATATTTAATCACATGATCCCAGCATGGCGTTCACGGATGAGAAGCTGCTGGATATGCAAGCAGGTTCTCGATCTCTTGGTGGATACAGTAATGGTGGTGTGGCTCTTAGGGCCCATCTCTGATTACGGGTCGTCTTTTGATTACTTTCTTTACTTTTAAATCAGTAATTTATGTACTATACACTGTACATAGTGCAAAGCAAATAAGTTCTCTTCTTTATTATGCATAACACAAAAGCCAATTTTCAATATCTGCAATAAGCAATAAGATAAACATAGACTTGGTTTTATTTTCTGTCTTTCAGAAAATATGTGTAATTTGTAATTTATTTGATGATACATTTATTACGTTGTGTACAGTATTTTTCATGAATATAGTTCATTAAAGTATTTTTTAAGAATACTTAATTTTTATTAAACCTATTTAATAAATCATAAAATATGCTAAATTTGTGTATAAAAATATTTGCAGGAATCTAGTTTTTGCCGGGTAGGGGTTTTATAGAAGGGATGAATAACTAATGAAAATGTGTCACGTAAGGGGGGTGCACATCTTTGCCAGTTCCGCCAAGGCCACAGGATCTCCTCGGTACGGCCCTGGAGCTCAGCTCACCATCTTCCTAGCTCGCACTGCAGACGAAACTCTAAAGTCGTTCCCAATGGATAAAGACCCTCCTCTGATCCAAACGCGGTCCTTATATACTCTCTCCGACAGGCCGTGACGTCACATGGAGTTTTCTCGTATATTCAAGCGTATTCCCTTTCCTAATAGAGATATCGAGAAAAGGGTCGCATTTTCTGGAATCATCTATTTGTCGCCAAGTCGCCAAAATGGTCGCCAAGGTCAGGGGTCCCGGAAAGGCCGATGCCCGTCACTCCATACTTACCCCTGTAAAACTCCTTCCCCAACTATAAGACTAGCGAGGCAAGAAAGCGACATTACATCTTTGCAACACTATATATCGCCTCTTTCTAAATGTTGAAATTTTAACGTTCATAAACAAAATTAAACCTATAAAACAGTCAATGTTTGTTGAAAAATAATAACTTACTTTGTGCCAAATATTTTTCAAAGTAATTACTTTTGAACCCTAATTTCATAATTTATTCCACTAGCAAAACGTAGTTATTAGCGAAAATCACTCTCTCTTTGACTTCAAATCTTATTCTCAACTCAAAACTTTAAAAAATTAATGAAATCAGGAAGACAGTTTAAAATAAAACGGCGACAGATTAGGAAGCGACTTGTCGGGGGTTCGAATCTAAGGTTCGTCTGTGTACTTTGTTTTAGCTATAGTTAGCATTGAGTTTGACGCGACAAGTTTGCTGCAAGTTCTACGCGTGATGACTTCGTCGTTTGCGTTAACTTGCGGCAGTCTTGTTGTGAACTTGCAGTCTTGCCTTGTCAAACTTGCTGCAAGGTTGCGAGCTTGCAGAGCAAGACTGCTGCAAACTTGTTGCAAACTAAAATTGCTATATGGGTAGAGTTCTCACGTAAACGTTACTTTGGATTCAAATTTAGCCAAAAGACGAATGTTGAGATAGTAATGACTTTACTCTCCCAGTTTTGGGGAATTATGGATAATTGGATATAATTCTATACGAAATGTTAGAGAGATTACCCTGCGATGAATCTAACTCGCAGAGTTATTCTTCATTTAAATGTTACAAAATATAGCAGAAAATACTTCAGCAATATGAACTTCCAGCCATTATGACTTAATTTATTCATCTGGAGTAAGTATAGAAAGTAATAGCTAAAAGAGATAGAAGTAAATTTACTTTTGCGCGCAAACGCTGTTGCATCCAGGAAAAAATGCGATGACAAAGATTTAAAATAATTGAAAGAAAGAACAAAAACGTATAAGACATTAAAATGTAACAAAAGAACGACTTTACTGGTAAAGACTGTTTTGATTTCTTTCTTGTGAAATGTGTTTTTCCTTTTTTTTCTATTTCCAATTTCCGGGATAGGTTCAGGCACAGAGGAAAATTTTAATTTTGGCCTTAAGTCATTTTCCTCGACAGAAAACCTATTCCTGTTAGAATCCAAAATGGAGAGTGGCCTTCGATGACGTTTTTCCATACGGATTCTTTTTTTCCTTGGCTTATTTCAATCGTATGTCGTTAATTTTTTACATTTTAATGTATTTTACATTTTTGTTTTTTCTTTCAATTATTTTAAATATCAATTCATTCATGTCAGCAAAAAGATTTTTTAACAGATTCATTGAACTTGTAGTAATTGTTTGTTTTGTTTTTAGTTGTTGTTTTATTGGATTAGAATTTTCATAAGAAAAAAACACACAAGTTATCAGTGATCACTTACACACAAAATGATTAAGGTCGTAAGTTCTTCGTTGTAAATGCACATTCGTTGCAGATAAAAAAAAAACTTGAACTAAAAGAAAGCCCTGATATTTAAATATCTAGTCCAGTGGTTCCGAACCCATGGGCCGCGACCCACTTGTGGGTCTCAGATAGAGTATTAATGGCCGCGAAATTCTAGTCAAGAGTCGAAGTCAGGGTAGCTTCAAGAGCCTTCACTTGTTTCTTGATTTATAAAACGATATATTTTTATTCCTTTTACAGTAAGCTTCACTAATTACTAGCATATAAGGCCATCTAATATACAGGGTGTCTACACTTATCGTGGTCCAATAGCTAATTTCTAAACCGTTAGAGATAGACATATAGTTCCAACTGGAAAAATGCTTTAAAAAAAGGGAAGAATTATATTTTATTTTTTGAGTCACTAAATATATTTCTGAAAAAATTACGAATTCTAACTTTTTATACGGTTCACCCGGTCTTCTCAGTCATATTTAATAAAATATTCTTGACACTCTAAAATTTTAACCAAAAAAAGTCCCACTCTTCAGCGACTAAAACTGAGCGAGTTATGGAGCTCTGAATTTTATGATTTTTACCAACCAGAGGCCTCGTCGAGCAACTGCTGCGTATTGATTAGTGAATCGTCTGCATGACGGCTATTGAAATGGTGTAAAGTGGTCTAAGTCAGCGGTATTCAAAGCTTCATAACTCGATCCGTTTTAGTCGCGAAAGAGTGGTACTTTTTTTGTTTAAAATGTTAGAGTGTCAAAAATGTTTTGATAAATATGATTGATAGTACCGGGGAACTGCATAAAAATTTTGATTTCGTAACTTTTTCAGGAATATATTTATTCACTCAAAAACATATATTATAATTCTTCCTTTCATTTAAGGCATCTTTCCAATTGTAGTATATGTCTATCTCTAACGATTTAGAAATTAGCTATTGGACCACTATAAGTGTGGACACCCTGTGTACATATATACACTGAAGAGCCAGAAAAACTGGTACACCTGTCTAATATCGTTTAGGGCCAACACGAGCTCACAGTAAGTGATGAACACGACGTGGCATGGTATCGACTAATGTCTGAAGGTATCCTGGAGGTTTTTCACATCATGAATCCTGCAGGGCAGTCCGCAAATCCATAGGAGTGCCAGGTGGTGGAGATCTCTTCTGAACAACACATTGCAAGGCAACCCATATAGGTTCAATAATGTTCATGTCTGGGGATTTAGGCGGACAATGGAAGTGTCTAAAGTCAGAAGAGTGTTCCTGGAGCCACTTGGTAGCGACTCTTGACGTGTGGGGTGTCGCACTGTCAGGAATGGCGCTAGAGTTTGCCCGACGGGGGCACGACAGGGGGACAAGTGTAATGAAATTGGTCTCAAATTTTCGCCAGATTATTATTTATCAACTACAGTTGAATACCCCGTACAAAAATTTTCCCCGACGGGATACAAAATTTTTCCCCGACAGGGGGTACAGCATCCCCGACGGAGGGGCCCTGTCCCCCCGGTCACCCCTCTGGCGCCACCCCTGCGCACTTTCCTGCTGGAATTGTCCAAATTCTTTGGAATGCACAATGGACATAAATGGGTGTAGGTGATAGGACAGGTTGCTTACACACCTGTCCCTGTCAGAGTCGTCTCTAGACGTATCAGAGATCCCATATCAAGCCAACTGCAAACGCTCCATACCACCACAGAGGCTCTACCAGATTAAACAGTTCCCTATTGACATGTTGGGTCCATGGATTCATGAGGTTGTCTCCATACCAGTACATGTCCATCCACCCGATACAATTGGAAACGAGACTCGTCAGACCAGGCAACTTGTTTCCAGTCATCAACAGTTCAATGGCGGCGTTGGTGGGCCCAGGAGAGGCGTAAAGCTGTGTGCCGTACAGTCAACAACGGTACACGATTGGGACATCGGTTCCGAAAGCCCATATCAATGATGGTCCGTTCAACAGTTTGCACACTGACATTTCTTAATGCCCCAGCATTGAAATCTGCAGCAATTAGAGGAAGTGTTGCACGTCTAATCGTTTAAGGTTTCTCGTCAGTCATCGACGGTCCCGTTCTTTCAAAGTCTTTTTCTGGTCACGCTGATGTCGGAAATTTGATGTTTTACCGGATACCCGATATTCATGGTACACTCGTGAAATGGTTGTATGCGAATATCCAAACTTCATCGCCACCTCGGAGATGCTATGTCCCATCTCTCGTGCGCCTACTATAAGACCCCGTTCAAAGTTACTTAAATCTTGATAACTTGCCATTGTAGCAGCAGGAACCGATCCAACAGCTTTGTCAGATACCTGTTGTCTTATATAGGCGCTGCCGACCGCATCGCGTTAGGCTGATGGGTTGCATATCTCCGTTATTTGCATTCGAACGCCTATACCAGTTTTTCTGTCTCTTCAGTGTATATTTATATAAATATATGTGTTTGTATTTTTTACTTGTATATTTAGTTAGTGGTCCTCAAAATATTTTTTTACGCAACAGGTGGTCCGCACAACCAAAAAGGTCGGGAACCACTGATCTAGTCGATGAAAGACCCGAAGTATATTACTTTGAATTTTCTTGATATTTGGGGTTCATTTTAGGGTTTCTTTTGTTAGTTGGGAGACGCCACTTTTCCCGTTGTTAACGTGCGGAAAAAGTGACGTCTCCCAACCCAACCGGGGGGACCAGAATAGACTCGTTGATCTGAAATGAGATCCGAAACATGCAGCAGATCCTTTTAAGAAAGGTTGCATTCTATTAAAAAGATGGTTTGTGTGACGTTATGTATATGAAATTGTTTTAGTTCTTGAAAGTTGCGTAATAAAGTGAACTCTGAGTTGTTCTTTACAGGGAATGTCCTCTATTAGGATCTAACTCAACTTGTTGTTTTCATTCGACATTAAATCCCTTAATCTACAAAAACTGCATTAGAAATATTTCAGAAAAAAAAACAAATTCCCTTTACCGTGTAAATGCTTTAAATTGTTTTGAATTAAAGAGTTTTGGGATTTGAAGCAACAAAGGCTGTTATCCCCTAATTCCAAGTTAGACACAGTATAGTTCGTTCCAAAAAGACGATTCTGTAATAATGATTAGATCATTCCATAAAGAGTATTGTATCAGTGGCGAATCTGGGATTCGGGTCTGGGAGGGGCTGAGGTCATAAAAATTTTGTATCGTCGCGACGAATGTCAAACCTCAAGCCTAAAGTAAACCAAAACTCTTTAAATGTACAGACTTGATTTGACAATAAGAATCATAAAGAATAATACAATACTTTCGATGATTTAATAAAAATTGCAATGAAATAACTAGCAAAAAAAATGTTGTCGACAGCGTCAAAGCTACAAGTACAAGTGGAATGACTACAAAAGTAAGGAAATTGTCGAGTCTGTCAAGCCAGAAAGCAATGTTGAAACGTTTTATTATTTTTTTAAAGACGGAAATTAAGAAAAAAAACAGTAGTAATGATTTTAAATATAATCAAACAGAAAAAAATTCCATAATTGAAGCTTACTAGACGATTCGTAAGAAAAGTGATAAGTAACTCACTTGATCAAGCGGCCTTTTCCTTTTATATGCAACATCCTTTCATCGCTTTCGAAAGAGTCATAATAATTTTTTAGTTCCACTTAAGTTACAGAATTCCATCAGATAACGTTATAAAAAATTTTATTCTCTCTATGCCATCGACAATATATAGCTGCCTGGTTGCAGTACGATGTGAGTTCAACAAAGAAAGAAAAAAGATAATAGCAAGCAAGGCTAGAAGTCTGTGACCTCACATCCTTTCTCGTAATATATCAAGTTGCGAACTGAAGTGAAAGAGTAAAAAATTCCTGACGTTACAGCTTTTATATAGAAAAGTCGTGGGTATACTTTTATGTACTGCAGCTTCGTGAAAATTTTGTTATATTATTTGTTTATAATTGTTTTAGTCGGACGTAAATTGTTCTACAATTTCTCTTGTAGTGTAATATGATTAATGAATCCAATGAAAATGGAAAGGGTCTAGAACAGCAGGTAAGAATAGAAATTAGTTACCCCTCGATTATAATCGTCGTCATAAAAAAAAAAAAGCTTTTATCTCGAAGATTTCAGGAAATTCCCTTCATTTATATAAATGCTATATTTCAAAGTTTCGTGACATCCAGACAGTTTTAAGCATTTGACCTATTTAAATTTGGATGAAATTGTTCTAAAAATTTCGTTGATATGGTCTTGTGAATGTTGTATTTTGTAAAAACATGTCAGTTAAGATAAAATTGTTTGTTAAATTAATTATGAAAACATAATATATATACACGTATCTATTTTTCCTTTATTGTAAATGAAATAGTGTTTAGTAATTTAAATTTATTTTTATCACTTCTAGCCGATTTTTTTTAGATCGTCTGGCCGTTTTTCCGTGTTAAGTTATTTTGAGCCTACTCGTATATTTGTGTTACATTTGTAGAATTTCTTTATTTTTAATTTTTTTTTGTTCTTCGTTACTGTGCATTAATAGATAATGTTAGTCGACATACCTGTAGATACCAACATTTATTTTCACCTACCTTTTTGTGTTATTAAAATTACTGCTTTAACACGTTTTTAAAATTATTACCGTTACATGTTTCCAAAGATAATTTTCCAATACATTTTTGTGATGTCCTAGTATTTTGTTTATTTTAAAACAAATAAAATAAATAAAAGCTTCAACTATTTACTAATACATTACTATGTAGGATAAGAACTCAAAATCTATATGTTTTATGAAAGTTTATTTTATCTGTTTTTTTGTCGGTCTTTTTTCTAAATTATTTTAGTTTAAAAAGTTAAGGCTTAAATAAAATTTCCATTTACAACTTGTTTTATTTGTTTGTCTTATTTAAAGTATTTTGTTGTGTGCTCATCAGCATGGGTTTTTTAAGGACACTGTTGTTTAAGTGACTTAAATATATACATCATAAATCTTGAGTGGTAATGATTATAAATAGTTATTCAAAAAATGACTCTTAATAGGTAATTTAGCTGTAAAAGTTTTGTAGTGAATTTAAATTTTTGTTATATATATATATCTTGGTTTTTTAAAAATTATGAATTGTTTTACTTGTGTACTCATTTTTTTACTAATTATAAATGTCTGAAAAGCATTATATTTTAGATATTTAATCTTTCTTAAAATGTAACGTAGTTATAATTGCGGAAGAAGTTTTTGTAGTAATGAACATGTTTTATAAATTAACACAAAATTTGTATGAAAGCCCTATTGAGGTTTTCTTGCCGATCTTTCTTCCTGTTAACTGACATGCTAATATATTTATGTAATATGTAAATAAATAGAACACATTATTTAAATTACAAGTATTCAAATATTTTTCAAATCTGCAGAATTTTCATATATAAAAGAAAAAATTGAATTTACTTTAGATTATGAACATTTATTTTTTTATGACCTTCTAACTCTAATTTTAATATTCCTAATGTGCTCAATAAATTTCATACTAATTTCGACCAAAAATTAACGTATTGAGACTGGTTATTTCTTAAGTGATTTTGAAAGATATTACAAAGCTGCTTATATTTAGTATGCAACTATCCATATATATTTCTTAAACAGATTAGGAATTTGAGAGGAATGGGTAAGACATAAATTTGAAAAAAAATCTTCAGCTTCATTTTTTAAAATAAATTGTTTCGTTTTCTTTTAAATATTTAAGTCATTAGTGCAATTTGGATTTAAGCTCCAAGGTAGTGAAAATATAGTCTGATTTATTTGTAACTTAGTTAAACAACTTTTGGCTTTAGTTAAAACTTTGAGTTGAATTCTTGTATTATCAATAATGACATTGTCATCTATATCTTTTGTGAGTGATTTTTTTCTATTGAAGTTAGAAAAATGCTGTTTTTAAAAGTATCGAAGTGTTCCGATTTTCCTTGATGGTATTTAAAATAAAGGTTGGAATCTATAAAATCCCTAGTTTTTACTATAGCATTTTTATCTTGAAATAAAAATTCTGTTGGAAGAGGAAATATTAATTAGAAGTTAAAATTAAAGAGCTATTTAAAGAAATCCAGTGAGACTTTTTCTAGTGGCAGTATTAATAAGACAAATTTCATTGTACTTTCTCCCTTATCTTATAGCTTACCAAGTTTTCTTTGTTAATTTACTGTATGAAAATGTAAAAAGTCATTGTGGTTTTTTGAAGCAGAAGCTGGAAATTTTGAGTCTGTAGAATCTTTTTTCTTGTATTTTCGTATAATAATAATCTCCTTGACTATATTTAGTGATAAGATTTTCAAAGAGTTATAGAATTGTTTTAGTTAAAATTTTTAATCTTTGATTAAAATTCTTTCAAAAGTTAAAGAAAAACTTCATTTGGAAGTAATTATATGTCATCAGGGTTGTCGATTTTTTTTTATTTTTTTCAAAAAAAATCGATTTATTTGATTTAAATCGGATTTTTTTTATTTTAATGATTTTTTTTAAAAACTAATATATATATATATATATATAATTTAACATTTGTATATTAGACAATGAGCGTTACAGTCATAGACTTATATATATATATAACAATATACCAGTCATTAAGATGTACTTTCTTTAAAAAAACAAATTCAAAAAATTTAATTCAAAAATGTAACAACTATTTAAAAAATATTTGTGAACTAAAATACAACAATAATATACTTTTAAAATATAATACAATTTTATTAAGGAAAATAGGAACAATTTGTCATTTCTTGTCTGTAGATATATTATTGTATGTTAGAATATTATGGAATTTTACACTCAGCTGTTCATTTGTTTCATTACAAACACAAGTTTTGGAGCTTTCTCTACTCCTAATCTGTTCGACCCAAAACATTAAATAAAAAAAAATTTTAGATAAAATTTTAAATTCAGGCTTCAAGGTTCATTGAGTCACCATCAGGACTACCTGTGTGCCAAATTTCATAACTGTAAGTGTGATAGATTCGTCTGGACATTTCGCACAAGTTCGCAAACATTGCCTTTTATAAGTATAGATCATAGTTTAAAATGCACTATGTAGATGTTTGTATATCCTTTGGAGCATTTATATGCATTACTTAATTCTTACATTGGAACATTATTGCAATATAAAAATTTGTTGTCCCCAACACTATTTAGTTTTCTCCAATATTAAAAAGAAACTCACTGCATTTTACTATGTTCTTTCTTTGTGAACATGATCCTTTCACAATATTTATTTTATTTTATAAAAAAGGAGTCTCTCATACTTTGCATTTTATTGTGTTGCTCATTAGAGATTTATTTAACCCTTTGCTCAAATTGTGCCAGTTAATGGCACACCTAATTTCACTCGCTTCTCAACCGTTCAATTCAACTATAAATAGAAAATAATAGGTTTAGGATAGGGCTAATAGTACTCCTGTTAGAATGTATATGGCAGTCTTATGAAATTTTGTTTCAGAATAGGAATTATTAGAGATAAAGTTTGGGAAATTTCCTTGACTCGGAGATAAGAAATTTTTTAGTTCTGGACGTTTAAAAATTTCAGCAAATTAACTCGAAAATTTTGCCCCAATATTCTTGAAGTTTTAATTTATAATTTTCTGTAAGATCCAACAATAATTTTCGAGTGTATGAAGGTGGCTGTATCTGAGGGGGTTCTCATGAGGAGGTGACCCTTTAGGGTCCCCCCTCCTGGAATGAACAAGTTTTTTAAAAAACATTTTTTGTAGATTCTATGTCTAGACAATAAACTAATACCATTCATGATGTTTTCTCATCATATTTCAAAAAATTATTGCCTTGCTGCAGAGGGTTAAATCTAATTTTATGCTTCTCAAAAAATAAAGATATGGAAAGTACTCTAGTTACATCAATTCATGAAATATTTTTTATGTTCTATATATTCTTTCTTTAAATTCATTTAAAAAATATTTTAAAATCACTATTTAAAGATACAGAACAAATTTTATTTCATGAAAGCAGATTAACTTGATATTTAAAATAAAGTGATTTAAATCAGTGATTTTTTTAAAAAAAATCAGTTGATTTAAATCACCGCAACCCTGGTCATGATGATAGATATTTGTTTTGCTTGTAAAAAGCCATAACTTTTTAATGAGTCTTTCAGAGTAACAAAATAAAAGGCATATGGTAATTAAAATGTTTTGTAAATGTTTAATGGTAAACAGAAATGTTTTTTAATTCTATTTTGGCGTCTCGTCCCCTTTCTATTCTAAAAGATATCTTTTCTTTATGAAATATTTTCCCCTCATTCTTTTAAGATGAACTCCTTGGAACAATTAGATTGAACCATTAAAGTTTGCTCTGTATTTCTGATATATTTTGTTTTTTTTAAAATTAGTTTTTAATAAATATAAAACTATTGAATTAGAAGAATTAAAAGCAGTTTTAAATATTACAATTTTAAGTGTAGTAAATCAATTTAAATTAATAATTATATCATTTAAAAATCAAATACATAAAAATTCAGAAAACTAATTAAAAATTGCTGTTTAAATAATTATAAAAATTATTATATAGGGATTAAAAGGTTGATATCTAGAAGTTGGCACACAAAGTCACCAAAGCTAATATATGTATTGCTTGCAGTCAAGGTCTTGCTTTGGCAAGGTTTTAAGAGTGTGAACCAACTTCTATATTTCACCTGATTAAAATTTAGATTTGGGGGCAGAGGTAGTCATTATATTTTTTCCAGACTGTTTACATTAATTTGGGTAGATTATTATTTACAAATCTGTATGTATTCCCTGATAACGTTATTTCAAGTAATAAAGGTTGGAATAATGCATTTATATCTATTGAGTGATTTTAAATTGCTACTTGCAAGGGAAAAAAATACTTGGTATACAGTATGCTTAAAATGTAACTGCAAAGCTCTTATTAATTTAAAAAACCATAAACAATATTAAATACAAAAAAAAATTATGCTGAAAATTTTTCCAATTCAACCATCGTCCGGAAGTTTTGATTGACGATTTCAGAACATGTGAGTTCGATGTATTCTTTTTATATCATAGCAAATCTTGCAATATCGTTACTTTTGAAATTATTTATTGGTATGATTTTTTTTCTCTATATTTACATTGTTTTTTCATGGATATATATATCTATACACAGCAAAATAAAATTAAAAAATGTTATGAAAAGCAGAATATGTAGGAAATGTGAGAAACTCGAAAGAAATTTAAATGAAAATATCTCAGAATAAAAAGATTAAAATAAAAAGAGCACAAGTGACAAAAAAAATATTAAAAAGAGAAATGAAAATCAAAAACCTGCATTTCTCTAATTTTTAATAATTTTTCTAACATTGAAAAACGAAATACTTATGAAACAATTTTTATTTGAAACTAGTGCTCATTATTCATTCCAATATTGTAGTGATTCCAGGGTGGCCATCCGCACAGGAAACCTGGAAAGCTGTGAATGGTCAGGGAATTTCGGAAGACCTGGAAAAGTCGGGGAAATTTATTCTAAAACTGGAAATTTTTTATTTTGATAGTTCTTATCGGACTCAACAATTTGCTGATCTTTTTTGTATAAGTAGTATGAAACACCGTTGGCAACCATTAAAAATCGGTCGTTTAACTGACAGTCTAGAACGGATGTCATTCGCGTTTCTCCGCACACGCTGGGCGGCGAGGTGTTTACTTTTAAATTTTCAAGGGACCGAAATTTTGTCTGTTAACAGAATTGTGTTCCTTTTATTAGTTAAATTAGATTATACTTTTTGAGATAAAAATTTATAGTATGATCGCACTCGGATGTGGAAGAACCGGAATTTGGCTATGTGCCAAAGAGATTCAGATAACCTTATGAGATCGTAAATTTCTCTTTATCTGTCTACAAGTTAGCATCCACACTGCCTGCTTTTATGATGATTTAATATCAAATAGGAGTTATACCCGAATTAGTTTATTTTTCCACTTCTTGAGATCTTTTTCTTGAATTATGAAGTACTGGACATTTTCTTTTTTCGTTTATTTTGTGTATGCTTTTTTTTTTTTTTTTTCTCGACTGGGAGTGTTGGGAAACATGAATAAGGATCATTTTGCTAATTTATGGGATCTTCAAAGTATCTGGACTGCCTTTACCTATAAATATAAGAGCAATTTCTTTTGAGTATTATGTATGCATGATCAAGTTTTTTTTTAATGCAAGGGGTACTTACTAGGAATACTTACGGGACCAAATTTGTCTAAGTAATGGATTAGCACAAGAGGGGAGCTGACATCATAATTTTTTTAAAAAATTTGAATTGGATTTTTATTTTAAATTAAGTGGTAAATTCGGGTGTGTTTTGCCCATTTTCGCGAATTTTATTTGTCCATTTTATTTTTACATTATTCATAAACATGTAAATTCCAATGTTTTAATGTATAACTTCTTTTGCAGGCAGTTGGTTGGAATAAAAAGTTTCTTTTCTCTTTTGGTTCGCGTGACAGAATATTATGCTTCTGTGTTTTAATTTGTGAACATCAGAAAAAGATTGTCTTGCATTTTTTTGTCTTTCAATGTTTTAATTTGCAACGTATATTTTTATTAACATCTTATTTTATATTTTTAATTGGAAACGCCGGGAAAATTCTGTACAGTGGAATTTTCATTGTAAAGATACAATAGTTACTTTACGGTTTATTGTTTAAAAGTTTTAAATAAATGTTCTTTTTTTTTTTTCAAATATTTTTCTTTTTCATTCAAACAAGTAGGGTTTGAATGAAAACTTAGTATGGCGAATATGCAGGTGATTTTTTTTTTTTTTTTTTTCTGTGGTTGACAGGCTACCTCCGAAAAAAGTCGGGGAAGTTTTTTTTATAAAACCTGGAAAAGTCAGGGAAACTCGAACAGCAAAAATGATGGCCACCCTGTGTTTCATCTGTTTCAGAACATAGGCTCTTATTTCTCTTGCAATTGCACTTGCTTTTGGTTTTAAGATTTCTTTATTTTGACGAGATAAATGATCAATCTGATACAAATTATTATTTGATAGAGAATTTATTATTGGTAAAAAGCAAGCTGGGTCACCTCTGGAAGGTCATTACGGATTAATCTTTAAAAATCAGAGCTTGTAGCAACTATTTTAAAATTTCGGCTAGCTCTAAAAGAAAATAAATAAACAAAGACAAAATTAATTTGGGGAAAAACAAAGTTACTTTTAAACTATTTTTTTTATTAACAAATAAACAGTCACTACACAAAAGACACTTCACATTACACAAAATTAATATTTACAGTAAATAAAAATAGTTATAATTAATGTTACAAACGGGGGGGAATAACTCAATCCCAGACAGGGAAATGTCCATCGTCCAACTAATGAATATCATGGCGAATATACTCAGCAAGAGAGGTGGCGCTGCAATCGTCCAATGGGATCGTTACAAGCTGCATTTATTTAAAGCAGGTGGGAAGAAGGTATAGTATTACAGAGTTCAGCTTGGAAAAGTACTCTTGAGTGCTTTTATTTGACGTGAAGAAAAAAGGTTTTAATACAATTTTAAATTCTGTTTAATTATTGAAACATGTATCCTTTTTATGTCAAGGTAACAGTAATGAAAGAATGCTTTAAGCTGATGTTATCAGTTTAAATCATTTTTATTTCCACAAAATTCTTGGCTATTACAATTATAAATATTATGTCATGTCTCTGTATAAATCAGTATTTCTCTAGCTTCCATTTTTTAATAAATAATGCTCAAATTAAGTACTTAAATACAACATGAAAAAAAAAAATCGATCTACCGGATAAGTTTTTGTTTTGAGGGCAAGACTTCATGATAGATTTGGTGCACCTGGGGGGGGGGAGGAATTTGCCTCTGGAAGTCTTAAGGCTGGTCATTACTTCATGCTAGGGTTGGGTGATACTGTATCAACTTGATACTTTGTATCAGGTATGCAAAAGTATCGGGTACTCGGTATCAGTTCTCGGACTCTAATGATTACAATAAGTAATTGCTTCCGTTGCTTTCCTTTTTGGTCCGCTGATGCAAAGCATCATATGATACATTTTGTATCATGTTGATATATCAGATTGATACA
>BGPR01000235.1:162170-199567 GCA_013235015.1 Araneus ventricosus
AAGTAGGTAGGTACTTCCTTATTAAAGAACAATTAAAATAGTGGCGATAAGAGAGGTACAATTTTCTGTATTAAAAAAAAATTAGTCAGAAAACATGTTTGCATGATTGTGACATCCGTTCCATGAGAACTCATTAAATTTTTGAAGTTTCTTAACGCAGGCTTCGGGTTGGGGAGTCAGCATAGAAAAAGCGACTGTCACATGATGAAGGATGTTATACCAGTTCAGGTGCATTGATGTGGCCATGTATACCTATACTCTCATAGGCTGTGGGTATAAACATGTTGATATAGAATGCATGCATGCACTTTGTCTTTGTAAATAAAAGGTGAGGGGAAAAAAATTTAGATCTGTGTCGGCCATGAGTCGAACCTGGATCAACTGCTTGGGAGGCAGCTTTGCTAACCATTATACCACCAACTCTTCACAATGATTACTGTTTCCTTTCTATAAACAGAAATAAAATGGGGAGGGAAGTGAAAGAAAGAGAGACAGAGTATGATTCTACCATTATTATACAGTTGTATAGAAAAGCGCAAGAAGCTTCGCTTCTGTTGTGTGTCCACTCATTGACACACCCGCTTTCTTTCTGTATTTGATTTGTCTTGCATAGTTTCTTTTAAATTGGTTTGTTTTAAATAAAAAGGGTTACTTGGCCTGCTTTTATCTTTTAACAATGAAGCAACTTTCCTCGCCATTAAATTATAAGTATCCGATCACCTGAACCTTCATTGTAGGATTTAATAGCACAAGAGTTAATTTTTAAATACTAAGGATAAATCGGAATAATGATTAATGAAAATACTAATGCTTTTCATGAGTTTCTGTTAGCATATAGGCATGCCTCTTGCATTTTATTGCATTTACTTTTAACATTGTGCCTATTCAGAGATTAATACTTTTCTGCCTTTTGAAGGAAATCCCTTTTTGATGATGTATCACATATCCTTTGCTTTTTTAAATTTTATTTTTTGTTTTAAAATTTTGAATGAACTGAACTGCAGTTTCTCTTTTCGTTTGATTAGACCCAATTTAACCCCTTTATCTTATCAGGGCTTCCTTATGACAAAAATCTTAACTTCACTTTGTATTTACTGATGCATATGGATGACTAAAAGAAGTTTCCCATTTGTTTCAAGAAAACTTAATTATTATTTCAAAATATTTACCTTTACTTCAATGATGTGATCCATTATTTAAAAATTAATATAAAATTTTATAAATTTTTCAGTTTGCTGGTCTAGACTTAAACTCCACCGGTAATTCAAGTGGAGCCAAGACTTCTGGTGAGTTAAATTACTTCTATAATAGTAATTTAATTAAAATTCTTATTGCTGAAAAGTTAAATAATGCATCCGTTTTATACACAATGTTTAAAAAATGCCTAGTATAACGATTATCTTCTTCTGAAGAAAAGTGTATGAATCGTGTTGATGTTAGGGATATATTTTTACTCAAGGAAATAAAGGCAAAAAATATAATTTATATTTGCTTTAAATAATAAATAAAGTACAGCCATAAAACAAATAATTTTATATTTATAGCAGTGTTTCCCATCTTTTTTTGCACCATGCCCTTTCAAAAATTCTTATGCCCCCTATGTAAACACATACATACACAATTTCTAGTATTCAAAAATTAAATTGTTCACATAAAAAACTTAAATGACAGGTTTTAAGAAGAAATCACTAGGAAATTTTCAGAACATATAATGGAGAACTGAAATTCAAGTACGAAATAATTTTAATGTTAATAAATTTTCTTAAGTTCACCACTTTTTTTTTTGAAAAGGTTGCAAGGATTAAGAGCTTTATATATATATTTGAAAAATATTCAGCAAGTAGATCCTGAGGGACAAATGTGTTCTTTCAATCTGACAATTTATATATTTTACTGTTAATGTGGGTAAGTGGTTATTATACATAATTACTGGATCTTTAGCCAGTTATTATATATAATCACTTTGGTATTTACGCATAATATTTTTTCCATCAACTCAACCATTTATAGTTTATTGGATTTACAAGTTGTAACTTAAAAAAAGATTTTAAATTTTAAAAAAAAGTAGAATTCGTGATTTCAACTTCTATCTTATTCACATTTTTCCTCGTTGAACTTATTATACAAGCAGTGAAAAAGCATTTTTTTTTGTATTAAAAATATTTTATTTCATAGATGTATATAGATTCCTTTTTTGTTGAGCATAACTTATAGAAAAAAAAAAAAAAAATATTTGCGTACCATGTTATTTTACCCACAGCATAAATGAACTGAAATTGAACTAAGAATGAAGAAGATAAACATATTTACAAAACAAATATATTTAAAATTTGACTTCATATTTACATTTAAAGTTAGGAGAACCTTAAAAAAATGGAGAATTGTAACATCAAATTTTTTTTGCACACTGGCAGTAAAAGGAAATATTTAACATTATCAAATATTGCTTGTATTTGATACACATATCTTTTGCTTCAATTATAGCTTATCATCTGGTAATGGATTCCACTAATTTATGATGTCTTTCTGTGTTGATTTATAGCTATTCCTCTCTGAGGTTGTTTCAGATCAGTTTTGTTTGAAATTTTTCTTTTCCTTACTTGCATATCCAAGGTATGTCATACATTTTCAACAGGATTGAGATCTAGAGATTGGGGGGTGGGGGAAAATTCGGCAGATTTTTAACATGATAAAGCAACTATGACCTTGTAATGCAGGTCAATGTATTTAGGGTATTTGTCTTGTTGAAAATAGTATGAGTCGAGTCGGCAATTTTCAAAGTGAATGCAATTTTAAATCTTGCAATATGTTAATATATTGTTTAGCATTCATATTACCATCAATAAAGGCCATTTGTCTAACTCCGTTCTAAGATATGCATCCATAAATCACACGACCACAGCCATTTTTGACGGGTGGTTTTAAATTTTTTACTTGAAGAGAAGTGCACATATTTTCCCATCTGAACCAAAAATATTAAACTTGCTTATAAAACATAAAATAACCATAACATAATTATAGTTATTTAGGCACATTTCTTTGTGGAACTCGACTGGTTTATTTTCATAAGCTTTGGCAAAAACATCTTTTCTGCCTGATAGTTTCACTAATAAATGTTTTTCCCAAGGGACTCTACCTTGAATCTTTGCACCATGAAGTATAATTTGAATGGTTTTCGATTCAACTAGTACCTGATGTTGAAGTAATATCAACTATCAATTCTCGAGTGCTTAATTATTATTTTTTTCATTTGTAGAATCTCTCCTTTGACTTGCTTTTAGTTTCCTTAGATGTCCAGTTTGAAATTTATTCACTATTGTGCCAAGTTTTTTTTCTTTTGTTACAAAACGAACACTAAAAAACTACTATTTTGTGACAGATCACAATCATGAATAGTTATCTTCTTGCAATAGTTGCGAGAGCTCTTTTGTATTTGGCATAATGCTAATTAAAACTGTCAGAATCTTCACTTTTTTATGCATTGAAGAATTATTTTTCACATTTGCTGAAATTTACATATATTTTATGTTTAGAGACTTATAAGAAAATAAATGTTTATGTATGCAGATTCTTTTTTTGGCATGAAAAAGTGACATCTTAAGTTTTAAATATGTATTATTACTTTTAAGAGGAAAAGGATGATTATTAGTAAAGTAAAATTTGAAACAATTTTGTCAAAAAATATTTTATAGTTATTTAGGCAAATCGATACATATGTGTAAACATTTTTTTCCCCTTGCTGCAGATGTTTAATTTTTACATACAGATTTTAATACAATTTTTTTTTTTAGTAATTCCACTTTTTAAGGTAGATTTCTCAATCTTCATGAATAATTAGGGAGTATGCATCTTGCACTTTATCAGTTAAATTAAATAGTAGATCATGCAGAAATGTAAAGGGGTGATTGTATTCCTAATTTATCTGGAATTCTTTTTTTTTTTTTTTTTTGCTTTCTCAAATCTGGAATTTCCAGTTTTTTCGCATGTACTGTCTATTTCAAATCTTGTTCTAGAACAAATATGTCATTAAGATACTGTAAAAATTTTTGACTACTCCACTGAACTTGATAAAATCTAACTTCTTGTCTGAGAAAATTAGTGAAAATCCAGTTATTTTGTTAAAATATGTTTGTGTATCACATTAATCTGATTATTCAGAATTTTGAGGGATTTTTACACTACAGTAGTTTTCAGGATGTTGGAAATGAAGTCACAAATCATGTCGGTGCTTTGATCCATTCTCCTCCTTACTTCCCCCCTTTTTGTTCTTGTACTTGGATATGTGGTTATGTAAAGCAGATGTAGAATTTCTAAAATGCAAGTAAATAAAAATGAATTATCTTGAAATAAAGAATCAGTTATAATACATGGATAAATAGGCTTCAGTATTGCTAACTTCATAAAAACTACCCTTTTATTAAAATTTTGTAGGGAAATAATTTTGGTTCTTCCTTTTTAAGGCAAAATATTTTGCACCAAATGGGAAGTGCTTGGACTATAATTCTTGCAATTATGAAGATAAATATCTCTTGCTGGTTCCAAAATAAAAATTTCATTCATTTTTGCAAAAGAACATGAATATATTTTCATAATGCTTCTTAGATCAGTATCTAAAAACAGATCTGTTTGTATCTGCTACAGAACTTAATTTATTTACAGCTTATAATAAACAAGTATGAAAACCTAATCTAGTTTGAAATACAAGTTCTTATATTCATCTTCTTTATTGTAATTTCAATTGTCATTCCACTGACAATTTTGTTACATTTTTAATTTGATGTTCCTATCATTTTATGTGGAATTTAATATTGCCTAGCCATTTATATAAATTTTTTCCCTTTAATTGTTTTCAAATGTAACATTTGTATTTCATAAATTTTTTATAGCACTTGTATTATACTTTTTTTTTAATTCTATCTTTTAAATGATAAAAATCTTTGATTTCATAAAATCCTATGCATTCCTCAAACATGAAATTTCATTAGATTTCTAATGGGTGTGTGTGGAGAAGACCTTCCTCTTATTGTCCATTTTAATCTGAAACAGAAGTATGTATATATTGGGTTTCTTCATTCAGATAAATAAGTGGTTGAATTGCAGGGGCTAAGTAATGATTTCTTATGCCTATTCATATTTGAGATTTTTGAATTAAAATAAAAGTTGCTTTGATTGAAATATTAAATTGAAAAATTTAAGTATTTTGAAAAATATTTTTCTCTTGTGGAAAGCACAATTTTTTTTTAAATTGAAAATATTTAAGTTTGGTTTTTTTTAAATGTCTTTATTCAAGTTTCATTTGTACTTTTGTAGTTATCAAAGAATAAAAAAAAAAAATGACATTTTTCATTAGATTGTTTATACCTTGAAAATTATGGCTGTATTAGTTTTTTAGTTAATTTTCTTCTCAATAACTAGAGCTCATATTAGCAAGAAATATTATTTTCCCCTTTAACCCTTTCCAATGGAAGGCATTAAACCTTTTGAATTATGATTTAAAAAAAAAAAAACGTGAGTGGGTTTATTGTCTAAGATATAGGAATTTACAATTTTTTTAAAAAACCACCCTCATATAAAGACCTCTTTTGACACAGCCATCTTGATGTGCTCAAAAAATAATGTTGAATCTTTCACAAAATCATTGATTATTACTTGAAGAATATTGAAGGAAGATTGTCGAGTGAATTTGTGAAAATTGTAAACATCAAGAACTCAAAAAAAAAATTCCTATCTCCGATCCAGAAATTTGAGCATTTTAAATCTATAATTTTTCTGAAATGAAATTGAAATTTCATTGTGCTGCCATCTACATTCTAAAAGCAGAACTATCAGCTGCCTTTTTCTGCAATTTTCCGGGTTTCAAATTGGAAAGGGATTTTTTATAGAAAATTTTAAATTTGGTGTCCTCTTTTGCGACCACCAGGCTGGAAAGGGTTAAAGAGCAGATTGCAGTGGTTAGCTACAAAGCTAAATAGATAAATTTTTACTTTCTTATGGTGTAATTTCAAGTGTTTTTTTTTTTTTTAAATTTTTATAACTTTTTGTATTATTTACTTGTAGAGAGATACATACCTCCTCATCTTCGCAATCGTCAAAACAATTTTCAGAACAGTGAAGAATCTTCAAAATACAATCAAGATCGATCTAATCATCAAGAGAGTGACAAGTTTGAACATAGGCGTGAGCCTGAAAATATCAAAACAGGCGGTCGAGATTTTGAACGAGACAATTACAAAGGTAATTTATTTTGTTTTTAAAAAGGTAAAAACTTTGTTTTATATTTTTCAAAGGTAAATAGAAGTTTAATTTAACCCATTAATGCCCAACATTCTCATTCAAGGATGGTTGCATTTCGCTTCTTTAGCTAAACCGTTGAACGATGCTTCATTTTTAATTATTTCTACTTCCATAGTAAGAAGCGCACTTCTACTTTCACTTTGAGTCATGGGTCTTTCGGAGGAATCTCCATTTCTGGGTACTTAAGCTATCTGCACATTGTTAACTGTCCTTTTTTGCTCTTATTTTTACTGGCTCGACAATGCACAGCCGGCGTTGTCCGCAAATATGATCATGGATTGGACTCTTAACCACTTAAACGTTTTGCCCGAACGCCACTTGGGCAGGTTATTTTTCGAAGTCGATCCACTGATTTTCCAAGCTTTTTCACTTTATTTACTTTGCAATGTTTCTAGTAAAAATGGCTCTAGCATTAAGGTTGGATAGAAAAACAAGTATAAACCAGTTTTTAGGTTAGGTAAACCAGTTTTTAGGTCCTTTATTCTCCTGCAATGAAAAATTATCAAACATTAATAAAATCAATAATTGTAACTGTTTTGACTGCTGATTTGAATTTATAAAATCAATTATAATACAAAATTGCTGATAAAAAAATGTGCTTATTTTTGGACACAATATGGAAGGGAAAAGAAACTGTTAAGTTGTTAAATATGATCTAAGATGTTAAATTAAACTTATCGCTGTCACCTGCAGGCATGAAAGACTTCCGCTTTTTTGAATGTCTCAGGCTGTTTCTGAGATCGATGCAAAACCGTCGAGAAATCGTGACTGAAAAATGTGGGGGGGTGGAAGCTATGTCTGAATCTGAAACGAACACCATTTTTTCTCCGTCACAAAGTAAACAGAGATGCATTCTCTGGGGTTTACGTGCCGTATCTATCACCTCAAGTGATTGGCACACAGCGTAATGGAGGAAGGCGGGATTTCTCCCGTATAGCCGAATGACGACCGCTCTACGAGTAGGCCACGCCTTGCTGTTGAAATCGTACATCAGTGAGCTGCTATCGTCAATGTTGAATCACGGGTTGAATGCTAACGATTGTTATGCAAAGAACTTCTACTACTACTATCATTTGTCTTGTGTTTGGCGGATCGCACATGAGATGTTGTATGTTTAGTGTTACGTTCGTCAATTGTGAAGATCAGCGTTTGTGAGTGTGACCAAGAACCAAAATGGAGATTAACTTAAACGATGAACATAAAGTTCGTTCCCTAGATGCGAACGAAAAAAATAAATTAAAATTCGAGTGGTTGAATAAATCTATGAAAATTAAACTGCCGGCGAAAGGTAGCGATACGAACGTGGAAGAGATAGCAGTAAAAGTAGGAGATTCGATCAAGAAGATCGAAATAAGTGGAACTGTAAATTGCCAGCTTTGATCTGATACCATTTATAACCAAGCATTCTAAGCTTGAGAGATTATTTCATATTTATGTCCTTAATTTAATGCTTTTTAAAGAAAGTATTGCAATTATTAAACAATCTTTAAGTTGCTGAACTCAAGCATTATTCAAAATAAGTTAATATACATGCATGAAGATTTTTTGTTGGAATTTTTCACAACAGATCATAAACCTAAAATTATTAACATACATGAGATGAAGAAATCATTTCCTATATTTTAAATACAGAATACAACAGCTGTTCTAGAATAGATGTTGAAACAGCACCAAAAAAATTTCAGTATCTAAAGGAATTTATTCAATGCACAATATTTCAAAATTCTCAAAACATAAAATTGTATAATATGTCAAGTTCTTTTGATTATTTTCAGAGTTCAACAAATAGAGAACAATTTTAACTGTAGTGTTAATGCAGGGTTCGTACGCATCCTTACAAGTCCTTAAAAGTCCTTAGTTTCACATTTAGTCCTTAAAAGTCCTTACAAATCCTTATTTTTATGCCCCATTTTTAAAAAGTCTTTGAAAGTCCTTACTTTTTGCCACCTCAGCTAGAGCAAAATACATGCAGTATTTAGAAAGTGAAAGATCCAAAGAAAAGTTAGAAACAAAACAACTGAAACGAAAAGCTTTAGAGGAGGAAATAGATTTTTTAAAACAAAAGAAAATGTTCCTCCAAACGGACATACACCAAACAAATGGGGAAGCAAATGACTTAGCTAATGAGGCTGAAAAGTCAAAGGACATAAATTTATTTATTCAATCGCAAGAACTAAGAAAAACAATTATTGAAAAGAAATTAAAATAAATACCTTGGGTGTAAAATTGAATGAAAAAAGTTTGGAATTAAAAGATATTTAACTTGATTACCAGTTTCATGGTTTTTTTCATCAATTTATTAACTCATATTTTTAAGAATTTTTGTTGTGTTAAATTTGTAATGTATCTTCTATCTATGTTTTATATTATACTCTATCATCTAATAGGTTGAATTTGCAAAAATGAGATATTTTATTTAAAAATGCTTTGCTACAATTCGTTAAGTTTATTCAATTTAGAGGTCCTTATTTTTTTGATCTTGTAAGTCCTTAAAAGTCCTTGATAGTCCTTGATTTTCTTTTAAGGAAATGTGTATGAACCCTGTAATGTACTTGTTGCTAATTTATTGAAATATTAATTTCTGTGAAAATTAAATATAATTAAATTGAATATCTTTGTGAGGCAAAATCATTTGTATTTTAAATTGTAATCTAATGACTTGTTGCAAGCATAATAGGCCATGTTTACTAAGGTAATTTTAGAGATATGCAAAATGATCTGTATTATACAAAAATCTATAAACCACACAACCTCTGGTTCCAAGTTATGCGTTACAAAGAACTTCTACTGCATATGATAATATATATTCCTAGGCGCTTTTGTCATTTTTTTTCCTCCCTTAAATAAGCTGCTTCATTTTTAAAATGTATGCAATTTTGTTATGATACTATCTGTTGTTGTTCAACTTTGAGAAAATAGAAGGAACTTTGAACCTCTTGTATGGTATTTAAAAATCAAAATTCTGTTCAAATAGAGAAAAAATAGTAAGTAAAATTTTATATATACTACTTTTAATTGCTTTTTCTACATGTATTTTAAGTAGTAACATCTTGTGCCTTTGCGTTTGTATATATATCGATTTTGTGGTTTTCACTTGATCATCTGTGGATTTATTTTAAAACTGCCTCTACATGTCATTAAATATTGATGCCATTATATATATATTAAAGGAATGAAATGTATTGTCACAGTTATCTTGATCTCGTTGTTTTGACGTAATTTAGAAGAATTTTGCTGAACTTTATGCTTTAAATTAATTTGGGCGTTAATGAGTTAAAAAATAAGAATTACAAAATGTTATGAAAATACAACTTCCTTTCCAGAATAAAAATTTAAAAACCTTATGTTAATGGTGTGAACATGATTAATAATGATGCTGCTGTGGGTTAACATAGTGCTTGAATTCAAGGTTCTTAACTCCAGACCTTGCTATTGTTGGAGGAAAAGTGGCATAGCGAATACAGTTGCATAGCAAAATTGGAAGTGTCATTAATATTGTGAAATCATAAAATTTACTCTTGAATAATAAATATAATAAAAAGAAAAGAGTGGTGTATTACAAAATTGGAATTGTTGAATTTACATAAGGGTGATACATTGGCCATTCAGTTTTGCTTGGGAGTCATGTCAGTGTGGTGTGACAGTAAGCCTTGGGAGGTTTAGCTGTTCAGTCTTCTGGGTCTTCTGATACTTTTGGGGTCTCTGGGATTGTATTCAGCAATTTCTTGGAGTGCCTCATTGTCATGGGTATCCAGTTTTTTGAAGAATTTTTTTTTATAATTTCTTATATAAATCATTGACTGAAGATAGTTGTAGATCTTTCTGGATATCCTGGTTTCTTGCAAACCATAGCATGTTACTTATTTAGTTGGCAGTTTTATTTTGTAAGACTTTTAGTTCCTTTATGCGAGTTTTAAGAACATGATGTACACTTTACAAAGCAAAATCAAAGTGGATATTTATGTTCAGCAAACTTTGCAATAATTTTAATCTGTTTAAAAAATCAAGTGAGCCTGTCTGGAAATTAGTAATATTATGAAATAAATGGTCCATTTTAAGACATTTGAGAAATCCAAGTAATGAATTATTTTTTATTATACTTAAGGGCACTGTTTTCTTATTGCCTTCCAATCAGATTAACTAGTATTATCACCATATAGGCTGTATTATTTCCTATTGTATTTCTTATGTTTATCATCACCATAGATATCATAGCAAAAATATTCCCTTAAAGTTTCAAGAAAGTACTTGGTTTTTCATCAAACAAAATGGCTAAAGAAAAGAACTAGCAAAGCAATTTGTTTATTGATGTATGAAAGCATGCAAATAATTTGTTTTGATGTACACATCATATACATATTTTTATATTGATTTCTCAGGAGGACGTGGAGATTTTTCAAACTTTGGTAACCGTGGGCGGAAGTCAAATGACTATTCAAGTGGCAGCAGTGGTGGAGGTTCATTCCAGAGGAAAGGAGACTGGTAAGTTTTTATAATACCATTTATTTATTTTATAGCTTATAAAAGTTTGTCTTTACTGTAAAAATTAGTAAATAAACCAAGAAATGGATGAAGTAAATATTAAATTTTATATATGGGGGGGGGCACTTAAGGTAATAGAAGGGACCTTAAGATTTGAAATGGTTTCATTTTTTGAATTCAATAGCCGAAACAATTTGCTTTGTGATGCAGATTTCTCCTTCACGAAACCTATTCGCTCTTTCTCCAATTGGTGCTCCTCGTGTTTTATCTTAGTGTTTGTATAATATGGTTGGTGTCTTACTAACTTTGTAAGACCAGGAATTTTATTTCCAACTTTGTTTAAAATATTGTTTATTAATTTCTTTAAATGGGTATTAAGTTTCTCTTGAGTGTTTTCCATTTTTGCTTGAGACTTGTATATGTAATTGAGAAATGTTCTATTTTCAAAAAAATAATTTATATACTAGAGTCCCCCTCCCCCCCTTATTTTTCTTACTTATGCTTTCCTTCAAATCAGAAACTTATGTGAAGTGAGCATGCTTTTACTACCTGTTAGATTTCTTTCTCACTTGCTAATTAAAGGCATTTTATTTTCAGCATGTTTAACCTTTATTTTAATAAGGTGGTAAGATGATAATAACTGGATTACTTAATTAAAACTTTTGTTATTGACAGTGTTTACTTATCCATTCTTTGAAGCAACACTTTTTTGTAAAGTACAAAAATTTTAACATTTGAATAACTTATAATGTAATCCTATTCCATATAATTTGTATTTTGTTTAAATTATTATTAGGAAAATAGTTATAACTACAATTTAGCAAATAAAATGCTTGCTACTCTGTCTCTTATTTACAATATCTGTTTTTTATTGCAGTGAAAGAATTGGAAATTGGAGAGATCCAACATCTGTGAAGGACAATTGGGAAGACAAGCCTAGAGATGAACCTCGAGGAGGTGGAGGTGGTGCACGTAATAATTCTTATGATCGTAGGAGTAATAATAGCAGACGCTATGAAAGGGAAGATGAAGATTGGAGCCGACCTCTTCCTCGTGACGAGCGAATGGAAAGGTGCATAGTACATTTATTGAAACTGGATCATTTTAAATTTCTACATATGTTGTATGAAGAGTGAAGAATTTGCTTTATGGATTATTTGTCAATGTTGTATTTTACAGGCAGTTATTTTCACAAGGCCATACAGGTATCAATTTTGAAAAATATGAAGATATTCCTGTTGAAGCCAGTGGTGAGGACTGTCCACCTCACATCAATTCAGTATGTACCCTCTATATCCATAAATATCGCATTTAGGAATACCTGTCGTGCATATTTTTAGAGAAATACATTTCCAGTTGAAAAGTTTTGTGTTCTTGTTTTGCAGTTGCTACTGCTATAAAAATTGTGCTATTTCATTAATCAATTTATTACACTAACTTACCTTAAAGTACCAAATAAAAAATTATTAAACTTGCTGCTATTTAGTTACCAGACAAATAAAGTGTGATTTAAAAGCAGCAGTTATTGAAATTGCAATTTTTATGTATTTTTGTGTAGCAATGATGGGCAAACTACGGTTTGCTTAGAGTTTCTGTACTTCCCACAGAATTTAAAATAACAATGTAGAAATGTTATGGAGAATAGAAATGCTATATTTGTCGCAAAATATAGCTTTTACAAATGCAGTCACAACTTCATTGATCACATTAGTGTTAAAAAATGTTTAAAATATTTTTGAGCCCTTATTGAGTTTTGTTATAAATTGTATTAGTCTCAATTTTAATTTTTGTCACACTCCTAAAAAAAAGTTTTCCTATCTTTTATAATTGCTTGGTCTTCTACAATAATCTAGCATTCAGTTTTATTTTTTGAATGACTTTTGAAGTTTAACAACTGCAAAATTGGGTTAGATTTGGAAAGAAAATGTATGTATTTGTGTATTTTTTAATATAAAGTAATTTTTTAGTTTTCAGAATTGCCATTGACAGAGATAATTCGAATGAATATAGAGTTAACAAGGTATTCATCACCTACACCTGTGCAAAAATATGCAATGCCCATTATTCTTCACAAGAGGGACCTTATGGCATGTGCACAAACAGGTAAAATTTTCTTAACTTTGGCTAATCTTAGAAAAATGAAGTTTTTTTTTTTTTTTTTTTTTTTAAATAAAATAACATATTGCTCTTTTTATTATTATTGTGTATTATCAATATTTTCTGAGTGCTTGATTATTTTATGTTTTGTGATCATGTTAAAATAAAAATAAGCATGCTATTTTTGTTATTTGTGGAATTTAAAATTCCTCATAAAAAATTGTTAAATTGAGCATCATTTTGTAATATTTTTTATGTTTTTAGGATCTGGCAAAACTGCTGCATTTCTCATACCTATACTGAATCAGATATTTGAGAATGGTCCTCCGAAGAATATTCCAGTGGTAAGTTTTTAATTTTCATTTCTATTGTATGAGAAGAGTGCAGTGATATAGTTGTGTAAGTTTTTTTGTGTTCAGAATTATGTTTGTGAAACTGTTTCTCCAAATACATATATTAAATCTTATAATGGTTTGAATGTCCTCATGTTGTGCTTTCTAGAAAGTTGGAATGTATACTCATGTTTTGACCATATAATAATCTGACTGCATTTCAAAATTTCTTTAACTCTTTTTTTGAATCTTGTAGTGCATTTGTAAAATTCGCCTGAGGTCTTTTCTTATCTTGTAGCATCAAAAACTATTGTTTTAAAGCTTTGGGGCAAGTTTGAAGCTTATTTAAAGATATGTGATAAATTGTTTTTAATTTTGTAGTAATTTGAAATTCTATTCATCCTAATAGCATGCACTGGAACATTTGTTTAGTTTTAAGTTGTAAAAAGTATTGGTATTTGTAAAAATATTTTACCCTACAACTTCAACTTGAAAACTTATTGTAATTTTTCTGTATGTTTCAGCTTGCCTCTTTTTTTCTGTATTTTTTTTTTTCTTCCCGATGTACTCAAGACCCGCTTTCATCATTCCCATTTTTTTCTGAATTTTTCCCCTGGAATCTTGATTTCTCATGTACAATTTTTTTGTGTACCATACTTTGATTTTCTGAGGCAAAAATTGTCATAACCACAAATTCTTTTTGATTTTTGAAAAGATTAATTTTAAACTAGAGGTCGCCCACCTGTCGAAATTCGACTGTATTTCATTAAATTTTAAGTTTGAACGTTATTGAGGTTCTTTTGTCAAAAAGTATGCCTTTATAATCATCGCGTATATATATATATATATTTGTTCTATTACGTCAGCTGCGAGTGTGTAGAAATACGTCGTTATGCATTAATTTTCGAATTATTTTAAAATTACGAATGATAGGAAAAGTGAGGTGATTACTTGAAACATAGTTTTTGAGTTGTCTGTCTGTCTCCGAGAATAATTGAGAAATGCATTGAGCTAGATGGATGAAAATTTGGTATCTGGTATTTCCACCAAGTTTGTTGATTTCTGTCAAATTTTGGACGAAATCTGCCCATGGGAAGTCTGCCTGTCCATGTGTATGTGAACATGATTCAAAAACATAAATAGCTAGATGTGTAACATTTAGTATGTAGTTTATCATCAGAATTGTAGATTTGTTTCGAATTTTGGACTAAGTCCATTAATTGGTTGACCATCTATTGGTCTAGATTCGTGTGGATTTTTGAATGCGATAACTCAAAAACACAATAGTATAAATGAATTAAATGTGGTATGTGGTCTTTAACTGAATTTGTAGATATATATCTAATTTTACTTTCAATTGATCCAAAAGAAGCTGTCTAAAGGCATACTTGGTTTTCTTCATTATACCACACCATATTGTGTCACTATGTGTAAGTCTGAGCTGGGGATGTGTCACCTTTGCCATGGTCTCCAATTCTGATCAATATAAATGAGTATTCGTAGTGGTCCTGGCCTTTCCCTAGGTCCACAATTTTCCTGTGTGTGTGGGGGGGGGGGGGGTGCGGGGATTACGAAGTGTAAAGTCTTGGGTAGACCATTCCCACTGGCTAATTGTAACGTTTTTTTTTTTTTTTCCTTCATTTAAGTTTAGGTGTAATTGAAAGACTTAAAGAAGTGTTTCATTTTAAAATAAATTTCAATCAAAAGGGGGCTGATAATTTTGTAAGGGCTAAGTATCTGCTGTTAAATTGCCAGCTGTTTGTAGATATTGTTCTTTTTTACATCTGTATCCCCCCCCCCCAACACACACTATCTATCCTCTAACTTTCCCCCATTTACAAGAAAATTGGAACTAGAATTTTTAACATTGTGGAGATCTGAGATATGTTGGTAACTTTTGAAGTTAATTGTCTGTCAAACAATGTTTTCATGTCCATTTTTTTTTATTACTGAATTATAATGATTCGATTTTTTGTAGCCTCCACGTCATTCATCTAGAGTGAAACAATATCCTCTTTCTCTTGTTCTTTCACCAACTCGAGAACTGGCTTGCCAAATATACGAAGAAGCTTGTAAATTTGCCTACCGCTCAAGAGTTCGTCCTTGTGTTGTATATGGTGGTGCTGATCCAGCTCAACAAATGAAAGATTTAGATCGTGGTTGCCATTTATTAGTAGCCACACCTGGTAGATTAGTAGATATGATGGAAAGAGGCAAAATCAGCTTAGAAATGGTGAGGTAAGTATTATTTGAGAGTGTCTGAAATATTCAAACTACAGAACGAGTGCAATTTTGTGTCTACATAAACCTTAAATTGTTGTAACATGACCAATCTTAAGGATTTAAAACTATTATCAAGTATGAGCTCATTCAAACATTGCATGTTTTTGTTTTTAAATTCATATTGTAACTAAATTAGGACTAGTTTTTCTTAGTAATGTTTTATCTGCTCCTCCTGAATTCAAGTCTTCAGTAATATTAAATCTAATGCTTAATGATAATATGTATAATTTATGGTAAAAAAAAATTTTATTGACTATTTAGATGAATTACTAGGAATAATATAATTACGCTTCACAAAAGTTTTCAAACCTGTTTGAAAAATAATTCTGAAATTGTAATTTTTATGGATATAGACAAAATAAAAAGACTGATTTTTGCTGTAAACTGATTTTTGATATAAACGAATGCCAGATTTAAGAAGTTGCTTAATCAGAAATGATGTTGTCAAGTTTTATTAAATTTAAGATTTTTGGAATGTTTGGAAAGTTATTTAGAATTTCATATAATTTCAATAATAGAAATTATATGAAATTCTATATAACTTTCAAAATTATCTGCAGATTAGTATGGAATGCAGTATTGTCTGCAATTCAATACATCTATTTCATGACATATGTATGGTAATATTTAATTTTTTTTTTTATTGATTGGATGACCTTTCCTTTTAGATATTTGGTTCTAGATGAGGCTGATAGAATGCTGGATATGGGTTTTGAACCTCAAATTCGCCGCATTGTTCTTGAAGATAGGATGCCTGGAATAGGAGAAAGACAAACACTTATGTTTTCTGCAACATTTCCTAAGAAAGTGCAGGTAATTATATATTAAAGTAAATAATATTTATAAGATTCCCGTGAAAACATGTAGAGTTAAAATATTTTATTTCTTGCGATATTTTTTAATCATGGTGTAACCAGTAAAATTTGAATCATTCTTGTGTTTAAAATGGCTTACTTAAAAGGCATTAACTCCATTGAAATCACCATCTACTTTTTCTATGCACTTATCAGCTAGTGTAGAATTTGAATAATTATTTATTGTAAACCAAGAGTGCTACATTAAATCTGCTGATTCTTAATGTTAATTTTAAAAGTTTATGAAGTGAAAAAATTACATTAAAAAGTTAAACATTAAATAATAGTTTGAGTTTAAATAACTTACATCCTTCTTGGTTACTTATAAGGTAATAAAATAAGTTTTTAATGAATTAGTTATGAATCTTTTAAAATTTGTTATTTATGAAGTTTCTGTAATGAGTTTTAAAAAGCCTTTAAGCAGAAATTCTGGTTTAAAATGTTTCAAATTTGACTATAAGTGACTAATTCTGTAATGAGCTTGGGTTTCATTTTACTAAAATCATCTATTTAGCATTAGTTGATTCTGTTATTTTAGTTAAAGAGTAATGTTGGGTTATGGATTATTATGCTTTCTTCATATATTGGTCATTTTTAAGAATAAGAAAATACTTTTATTTTTTAGGAACTTGCAAGAAAATTTTTGGATAATTATATATTTTTGGCTGTTGGTCGAGTAGGAAGTACATCTGAAAACATTACTCAGAAAGTTGTTTGGGTTGAAGAGCATGATAAACGTTCCTTTTTGCTGGATCTTTTAAATGCTGCAGGTTTACGTAATGAAAATGCTTGTAAGTTGAACACTCATTGAAAATCTGTTATCGTGTGTTGTTTATGCTTTAATTATTGATTTTCATGTATACCAAAAACAAAATGTTAGACTTAATTTAAGTTCAATATACAAATAATTCTTCTGATTTTTTACTTTCTCGTATACAAAGATTATTGTAATCATCAAAAAATTCGAACTCGAGATTTTGACGAATCTCTACGTTTTAGACCTCCCTGGGTCCGAAAAACACAATTTTGGAATTATGTGTGTCTGTGAACACGATAACTCGGAAAACTATTGCAGGGTGCGTAGCGTCATGAAAAGTGCTTAAATTTGAAAACCATTTTTAAGCCCCTTAAAAGTGCTTAATTTTCTAAAGAAGTGCAAATAAAAACTTTTTTTTTTGTTTCCCCAGACGTTGAATACGATAAATCAAAAGCATAGTCATAAAGCTTTGTTTACTGGATGTATCAAAACAGATGAAAGGGAAGGAATCCAGGGTGAGATAGATCCAGGGGTGTCGACACATGTTAAGATAATGCTTCTGGTCCAATCGACGAAGGCATATAATGGGGGTGAAAAAAACGTTAAATCGTATAGTTTTGAAAATTGGTGCATATGTTCGTGAGGGACTCCTGATGAACATGCTTAAAGTCCCCGGTCCTGGAGGGGGCGAGCTCACACCACTATATTGGATTTCATCCCCCCTTTTTAGTTTTTCGTGACTATCTCAAACTATTCAGTTTTCAAACTACAATTGATTTAATAAATTAAAGAGCATAAAATTCCCTACAAATATATGCATTTATTATACTTCTAGCTTTAATAGTTTCTGAGATAATGGGTCTCAAAGTTTGCTGCCATCTTGGATTTCGTCCCCTTTTTTTAGTCTTTTCAACAAATTATCATAAAATTCCCTACAAATTAATGCTTTTATTTTCCTTCTAGTTTTAATAGTTTTCTAGATATTTAAGAAAAACTTAAAAATGGGGATAATAAAGATTGTGCCAAACTTTGAGACCCTTTATCTCGGAAACTGTTAAAGCTAGAAGAATAATAATGTTGGAAATTTTATGCTCTGTAATTTGTTAAATCAATTGTAATTTGAAAATTGATTACTTTTTGAGATATTCAAGAAAAACGGGGCATGAAATCCAAGATGGCGGCACGAGCTTTCCCCCCCCCCTTCACCGCTGTATATTAAAATACTGGAATAGTTATCCTGAAGGGGCAAATTAACTGGTAATTCAAATCAATTGGGAATTTTATTAATTTTAAGAAATGTTGAAAAAGGTCACAGATTTTTATTGTTAATCTTAATAACCGTTGACTTAATTTTTGGTAATGACAGTTTGCATTATCATTTTTATTTTTTGTTAAACTGAAAAAGATAGCCTTTATTTTATAATAAGAAGACATTGTGGAAATACAGAAATAAATATTAAAATTAAAAAAATTACATATTTTAAAATTAAAAAATATATATTAAATTTTTCAATAAAAACTATGCAGTATTATAAAACAGAAAATATCATATGCTTAGAAAATACTTGAGTCTATGCATGCATGTACAAGGGTGCTTAATTTTTGTGTCTGAAGTGCTTAATTTTTGCATCAATTTGTCACTACTGATTTTTATCACTTCACTTCATTATGGTGCAGTGAGTAAAATAGAATTTCAGAAAATGAGTTATTTCTTAAACTTTTCCCTTTTTGTGTAAAATAGTGCATATTTTACTTGCAATTTTAAAATATAAATTTCCATACCATCGAATTTTATATTGTTTGTTTTCCTTTAGCCCATGACTCTCTTACTCTTACTTTTGTTGAAACTAAAAAGGGAGCTGATGCTCTTGAGCATTTCTTATTGGGTGAAGGTTATCCCGTTACAAGCATCCATGGAGATCGTACTCAAAGGGAAAGAGAAGAAGCTCTGTGGAACTTCAGAACAGGGCACACATCTGTATTAGTTGCTACAGCGGTAAGTTATTTATCCTGCAGAAATGGTTTAAAAAATATATATCTGGATTTTGTGTATCTTCAGTAGTGTTTATTAAGTAAAGATTATATTATAAACTCTTGAAAGCAGATTCATTTTGCATTCATGATATCTGAGAAATTATTTAAGTAATTGAAGGTCAACAACTGAGCATTAAACCTAGGCAGGGTTCGTACGCGTCCTTAAAAGTCCTTACAAATCCTTATTTTTATGCCCCATTTTTAAAAAGTCCTTACTTTTTACTCTGCCATTATTAAAAAATTTAAAATTTCACCGATTATCGTTTTTCTAATTCCTCCTTCTCGGTCGACGTGGCTCTCGCGGAATGCGGTGGGGGTGGGGGGACGACACTGCTTGCGTTCTATGAATCCATATCCATTGCATACACTTTGGGAAATATGGGAGGAGTTACAGATGGCCTTTATTGGTCCATGGTTCCATAGGAATGATTGTCAAAAGTGCTGTTACCATTTTAGAACAGTATCAAAGGGATAAACCTTTACTTCCATTTTTTGCCAGTGATGTTTTTAAAACTTGTTAATGATTGCATTGAACATTTCAAAATTTTGAAACCAGAGAATGAAAGAATTGAGAAACCTGAGACTTTATGCAATTCAATTTCAGTGACCCAAACTTGTATAATGATAAGAGTTAAGTGTATTTAGGATTTGCTGCAGAGCAACTAATATAAGAAAAGGTAAAAAATAAGGAATTAGCAGACAAGGATGTTTTCACACTCGGACAGGATAGTCGGAAAAACATCCTAACAATGATAAAACATTTCATGCAGAAATGTCCTGTGAATTACGCGCTAGTAAGACCTGCGATTTGCATTGATCCACGAGTAATGGCTGGATATCCCGAAAAAGCACAGGAAAAAATGAAAAAGGTATTGATTGTATTGTCGCAAAATAAACGTATTTGGGGAAAAGATTGCGACGAAATTTTGTTACTCTATGCAGATTTTCTGTTAAATATTGTAAGGCCAAATTCATTTGAATTTACTTCTTTCAATCCAAAGAGTGATTCCCTTGATAATATTTTACAAACTTATTTTAGTAATAATCATTATGAAAAAGTTTGGAAGATTATCAAAATGGTATTAATACTGTCACATGGACAATGAGGTTTTTCGGTGAACAAGGCCCTGGAAATAGAAAATTTAAAAGATGCTTCATATATTTTCCAGCGTGTAAATCATGAATTTATTAAGCTGTCTGGGCTATTTTTACTTAAAAATTACTAAAGAAATGAGGACGGCTGCCACCTCAGCTAGAGCAAAATGCATGCAGTATTTAGAAAGTGAAAGATCCAAAGAAAAGACTGAAACGAAAAGCTCTAGAGGAAGAAATGGATTTTTTAAAACAAAAGAAAATGTTCCTCCAAACAGACATGCACCAAACAAATGAGAAAGCAAATGATTTAGCTAATAAGGCTGAAAAGTCGAAGGACATAAATTTATTTATTCAATTGCATGAACCAAGAAAAACAATTTCTGAAAAATAAATTAAAATAAATACCTTGGATGTAAAATTGAATGAAAAAAGTTTGGAATTAAAAGATATTTAATTTGATTACCAGTTTCATGGTTTTTTCCCCCCATCAATTTATTAACTCATATTTTTAGGAGTTTTGTTGTGTTAAATTTGTAATGTATCTTCTATGTTTTATATTATAATTTATCATCTAATAGGTTGAATTTGCAAAAATGAGATTTTATTTAAAAATGCGTGCAACAATTCGTTAAGTTTATTCAATTTAGAGGTCCTTATTTTTTGGTTTTTTTTAGTCCTTAAAACTCCTTGATTTTCTTTTAAGGAAATGTGTACGAACCCTGCTAGGGATAAAAATTTATTTTCATGTCAGTTATACTTCAAAAACTGGGTATTCATGCCTATAAATATTGCATCCGATCTGAAGATAATCATACATATTGTAATAATTAGGCATATGGTGTTTTTTTTTATTTCAAAAAAATAGGAGAACTGTTTAATATGAAACTGAGAATTTGTATACATTTTTTTTTTTTCTGGAATGGCATATAAAGTTTGCTGTGTTCAGTAAAGCAGAATTTAGGGGTTTTTTCCCCCTCGCTCAGCTTCATTCGTTTAAATCTTAGTTAGTTGTTTAAAAAAGGGTTATTAGATATATTTGAAATGTTATAGTATGTGAAACAATTTGTAGATCTGCATATCAATACATATTCATTCAGGCTCTTATTATGAGGATATTGTCTTGGCCTATCAAATGCAGTCAAACGTCACAAATTTGGAGTGATTCAAAATCTGGACCTTTTTCATTCCGTAATCCCCCCCCCCCCCAAAAAAAAAAACCCACCTAACTTATCCATCAAATCAGCTCCCAGAGTCAGCAGACATAGGTCGCAAATATCTGGGGGGGCAAAGGATTTAACCATGTGTACAATGATGTGCGACGAAGTTATTGCAGGGTGGAATATCGTAGAAATTCGTGTTTGTCTTTAAATTTAAATAGAATTATGTGTTTTATGATGTTAAATTCACTTCTTAATATTGAAATGATCTAAGATCCGGAATTGCTGAAGTCCCGGCGATTCCAGATTTGCGACGTTCGACTGTATATCAAAGGAACTGTTTTTTTTTATATAATCTTATTAATGTGTTGAAAAATTCCAATAGATACTTATATTAAATATCTATGTGGAATCCTGTGGTTCTAATTTAATGCTAATTTATTTTTTTTCTTTATTTCTTTTAATTTCTGTTATTTTCCTGTAATTCTTCAAAGTAATGATTCATATCTCTGCAGAACATTTAAGTTATTCTAATATTAAGTTATAATTTCAGTTATTCGGTCCAAATTCATTACTATTTTCACGTCTTATATTTTCAGGTTGCTGCCCGTGGATTGGATATACCCAATGTGAAGCATGTAATTAATTTCGACTTGCCTAGTGATGTAGAAGAGTACGTACATAGGATTGGACGTACTGGCCGTGTTGGAACTGTTGGTAAGTCATTCATTTAGTAAATTTTTAAGTAACTTCCTTAAATATATATTTAAAAAAATAGCTAGCAATCTATAAAAAAAAAAATCCAAATTTTGTTTTTAAATTAATTTTCTGTGGAAATATTTTCACTTTTATCTATTCAAAGTGATGAAGTGGGGAGAGAGAATGTGCTATTTGAGCATTCAGTAATAAGGACATAAAAACAGGTGATAAAATTGACTTTAATGTGTTTAAATCTTAGCAGTTAAAACATATAGTGATTTGTTGTTCATGGAAATATTTGATATTAAAAATACATATGAATTGAAGTTGGAATATTTTGTTCATGTATGCTACAGCATGAATTATGTTAATGTTGATTGTATCTAAGATGCTGTGGGTTACTCTAGTAATAAAATTCACCTTAATCTGTGTACCTGATCTTAAGATTATACAGGATTCTCACGGGCCTTAAAAAGGCCCTAAATATCAAAATCCTTTGAGGGGCCCCTGAAAGGGCTCTAATTTTTGTTTCAAGACACTAAAAAAACCCCTTTTTCTATTCTGAGCCCTTGATTTTCCCCTCACTTCAGGGATGAGATTCTTATGCTTTTGGCGTTCGCTTTTGTTATTTTGGAAAATACCTCATTTTGTCTTTTCTCTCTCAAAATCCATTCCCCCCCCCAAAAAAATTTGCTTTTTCTTCTAAAATTCCTTTACACAAAGAAAAGAAACCTTCCTATCTTCCGTGAAAGAAAATTCTGGGAAAATATGCTTGACCTGCTGACAACTCCACCGGCTAGAAACTAGCTGATTCATCTTCTATGTAATCAACATTATATCGAAGCTCTAAAGGATGAACATTCAACATTAAGTGCCATTCAAGTATAAATACCTTTTGCAGAAAAAAAACCTCTGTGGCATATTTTGCATAAAAGAAAGTTTTCTTTGCATAAACATGTTGAAAACTTAAGGTCATCTTGTAGGGAGTACGAAGATGAAGAAATGAAAAAAATGGAACAAAAACAAGTAAATAAAGTACATCAAAAAAGAAAAACTCCTGTCGAAAGAGGCAGCTGAAAAGCTGCGTTCAACCGCAGCAAAAAAGCAGAGAGTAAGACAAAGTAAAACAGATGATTTACCTAGGCATTCTAGAGATAATGTAGTCTCGACAACTATGCCAGTAATTAAACAGAGAGATACTAATGAAGACTGTGCAAAAACTTTAGCCTCTACTGAAAATAAACTTGCAGAGGATGCAAACACATCCTTTATTGAAGAAAAATCTGCCAAAGATGGGAGCCCTCCAAAACAAGGGGTGAAGCGTGTTATTGGAGATCTGTTACCAACAAAAGCTACACAAATAATAAAAAAAAATGAAAGAAAACTATTTCTTTAACAATTAAGGAAATGTTTCAAATAACAATAATGCTAAATGAATCTGTCATTGTAACTGTACAATATCTCGTCCCCTCTTGCTTTATAAGGTGCAAAATCATTGTGCTGTTACTTTTGCCAAAATTTATAAAAATAAAAGAAATAAAACGGAAATCACACACACACAGTATATGATATTATTATAATTTATATAGAGCTAATACACTTTACACAATTGCATGAAGCAAAAGAAATTATTTGTCCTTATTTTAATTTATTTTTTGAGCTAACTTTTATCAAAAGGCTATTAAATATAATTCTACCCAGACTTCTATTGGGCGAATGTTGCATCTCGGTGATGTACAGGTGGTAAATGTTTTAATGTCTAATTTTGTATTTTCTGATGCACCTGATGATGTGTTAAACTTGTTTGTTAACTTTTAATGTGAATGATTTAATAATAATTTAATATTCTTTTTTATCTATGCATACTGAATTATAAATAATTACTATAGTGTAATATTTTCATGTTGCATGTTTTACTTCTTAAAACCTATTTCGTGTATAAATTATGGTACAAATTTTTTGCCCGCGTATGATTTCAGTCTTTTTTGCCAATCTCATCCCTGCTTACTTGTACTCTCGGCACGAAAAATTACGAAAGTGAAACCTGATTTATCTACAGCTTAAAATCAAATTCCGGGGTGAATTATGACCTTCATAAAGTTTGCGGCGAATGCTGAATACGCAGAAAATAATGAATGAGTCTATCAGTTGAACAGTTTTCTCCGCTCGGCAAAAGAAGGGGGGAAAAAAATCAGAATTGGAAAGTATTGAGGAAAAGTTAAATACAATGCTTAAAGAGTTAAAAGAACATTAAATTTTCCCCCCTTGTAATGATGTTTTAAACTGAATTTTAATTGAAAAGCATTCATTATAAAAGGAAATTATTGTGCTCTTCAGTTTTGAAACATTATTCAGAATCAAAAAATTCTCGAAGTGTAAAATTGTATATTTTTCTTTATAGAATTTTATTGTTTTATTTAATTATTTATGAATGCGAACTCAAAATGTTATTGTATGTGGATGAGAATTTTTTGTTTAATTATTTTTGTAACAATTTAGTTAAATTAGTTAATAGTACATCAAATAATTGTAATCCAAAACAATGCTGTTAAATTTTGTATACATTTGTAGTAGATGAAAGAAACATGGTCAATTTATATTGATGTTTTTTAAGTTGCCAAAATATTTGTTGGAAGAAAATTATAGAAATTATTGATTTAATATAAAATTTAGTATGTTTATTTTCATTTTGCTTTCCAATGTGGAAATAATGTTTATTTGATTTTATATAATATTTGAGCATCATATCTATACACATGTTTAAGAGTGATTATAAGTGAAAACATTTTAAAAGCATTTTGGAAGTTTTAATTTTTCTAGGTCAGAAATTTGATAATGAATAGTGCGTGTTTGATCCGCAGTACTATGTTAAAAGCTTGAACTTTGTCTTGATAACAAAAGTGCTAGTATCACAACTAATCTATATTCTAAATTTAATCTTGCATATGTTTAGAAAATCTTACTTATACCATTCATTTATACTATCTTGAGAAAAGTACTGTTTGGCAGATGTATTTTGTAAGTATCAAATGATATTATTTTCCATTTTCATTTATAACTTACCATCTGTATACTTATATTATCTGTGTGCCAAAATTCTTTTGCAGTAATTAAAAAAATGATGAGAATTGCTTAGTTTTACCAGAAGTGTCTGTGTCTTCTGTAGTTTAAAGCAACCATCAGCATTATGAAGATGAGTTAAATTAATTGGGATCACAGTAAGCTTCATTATTCATAAATATATATATATATATATATATATACAGCCAAGATCAGTCTCATTGTAAAAGCTGCAATAGGCATATATAATATATATATAAAGCATCTTCTTTATAGAAATCTGCAGTGTTTTTCTGATCTTGATGAAATTTGGCACATGTACTATTCAAAACAAGAGGAAAATATACTGTCAACTTTTCAGAATGCAGAAATTAAATTTTTAGTTAGTTAGAAATTGAGAGGAAACTTGATGTTTTTAGTTTTTCTTCATTAGCCTTTGAAAGAATATTCCCCAAGAATTTTTGCACCATCTTTAACATGCAAAGAATTATCTTTCCACTGATATTAGTTTAAGCTTTGTGGAGTATTTAATTGCATTTTTTACAATTTTTTTAAGCATTGTATACTGCTTGCAACAGTGTAAAAGTCAATAAATTGGCTACTCCCCTCGCTTATCCATGAAATGCTGTTCCTTCCTCTCTCAGTATTGTGTGACCTTTATCTTGATTTCTGGTAATGCCAGAAGAGGAGAGGGATTCACTGCCTGAAACTGAAGATTTTATCTTTTTTTTTTTGTTATGGTTGATTTTAGATATATATGCATTTCATAATAGTTATGTTTGGCTCTATCTTTTGAAATTTATTGGTGCTTTTAAAATTTTGTTATAAATGGATGCCATTATAGAAAATATTCTAATAAATCCCATGCTGAATCTTATTCCTTTTGGAAAAAAGTACCAATTATTTGTCTCAGTATTTTTTAATTTGAAATCATTACATTGAATGGCTTTAAGTGAAAAATCATATCAACCATCTGTTTTAAACAATATGCAAAGTATTAATATCATCAACTTCACTGATTTATTACTCCATTTTATGGGGACGAACAAACTGGTTGCCAAAGGTGGCTAATTATTATTAGAAATGTGCCAAATTGTCGAGCATTTTTACCATCAAGTTCAATTGATCTTGTAAGAATTCTGCATTGCAGTGATTCTTCACTCTACAATTTTTAAACATCACTCATTAAACTAAATATCGGTAATACTTATTTTGACGATCAATGAACTTTTTGTGGCAAGTATTCTTCAAATGTCTAAAATGCTAAAGTTTGATTATTCTTCTAAATGAGGAAAGTCCTGATAGAAATTTTCATTGAAAGACTGGGCTGCATTTATTTTACTTTCATTTGGCATATTCCCAAGCAGATGAGTTTTATTCTGTTAATGACTAATAATTGTTAATGTTATTGTTAAAGACTAATAAATATAGAACTAGCATCAATCACTAAATCAAATTTTAAATTTATTGTTTTCTTTTCGTATGCTTTAACTATTGCTGTAGTAGTACTTAAACTGTTCTGTGACTTAATTTGCATCTTCTGAATAACATGAAGCCAACAGCAAGTTATTGCCCATCTCTAAGAGAAAATGAAATCTAAATATCTCATGCGATAATGTTGACTTTTATTTACAACTGTTAAGAATGATAGTGTGTGTCCAGTTTGTGTACAAAAAATATTTTAATACAAGCTTCTGCAAGCTGTAAAACAAGTAAATGCTATATTTTAATTTCATAATTTCCTTTTGATGAAACTTCTGACAATACTTGGGTTGTCTTTTATATGTATATGTATATATAACGGCTTGTATAAATCTATATAAACGAGTCTGTGGAATTCAGGAGAAATATTAGAGAATTTATGTTCTGAACTGAATTTTATTTAAAGAGTATTGATTAAAATTTCTTTTCTAAACTTTCTTTCAACTCAAAAATGTAGCAAATACACAATTTTATTAATCAATTATTGGAATCAAAATTAGTTGAAGGACCAAAATGGTAGAATCACTGTACAAGATAGGGTTAAGAAAGAAGTTTGAAATGGTCTTTACCCAGATGTTGGGCCGTCTCTTGTTAGTTGGGGTCTATATTGCTGGAAATATAGAGCCTTCCTATGTGTTTAGGAGAAATTCATTCAGATTCAGGTGTGGTTGTGTGCCGGATTTGGCCTGAATTTAAAATTTTTTACTTTCTCAGATCCAGAATTTCCGCATTTTTTCAGAGATCTACTATCTCAAATTTTGATTTAGGACAAATATATCATTAAGATGTGGCCTAAAAGTTTTTAAATTTTGCAATATCAAGTTCAGTGGAGTAGTCAAACTTCTTGTCTGTGTAAATTAGTGAAAATCCAGTTGTTTTTTTATAACTCTTTGAGGACGACTGTTACACAGGCGTGCCGGCTTCTCGTAGCGTTACTCGTGCTGCCGTCCTTAAAGGGTTAAAATATGTATGTGTGTAGCATTAATGGTGTAAATTATTCGAAATTATGGTGGATTTATGCACCATGCTAGTTTTCAGGATTTTTTTAAATGAGGTTGCAATCACCCCTGCATATTCTCAACGTATGGGCGATAGCATTAGTTGTGGTCTTCTTTTGATATCTATTTTTCTTTAAGAAAAGGGGATAACTTAGGTTTTAAATTGCCTTGAAAACATTTTTTGAAGTTTCAAACTAATTGAAATTTGGAACTCCAAATTAAGTGATGTTTGTATTGTATTTGGGCATTTTCTTTATATTCTATAACTTGCATCAACTAAGTATGAGAACATTTCTCTGGCTAACTTTTATTTGGTTTCAACTTCATAAAATTAATTTATTTTCAGGTTTGGCAACATCTTTTTTCAATGAAAGAAACAGGAATATGGCACTCGACCTTGTCGAATTGATTACTGAAACTAAGCAAGAATTGCCTGAATGGCTTTCAATCTTAGCTAAAGAAGTTCAAATGGAGCAACGTTGTAATGCAGGCTCAAGAAAGTACTCAAGTGGGAAAAAGTGAGTTTGTACATTCACTCTTATAGATATTACTTCTTACAAAATAGTTTCAATAAAAGTTAAATGTTTAGAAAACATTGCATTTTTAGCTGAGTTTTGTTGGCTGTTGATGCAGAGCCGAAAGTGTGAATCACAACTTCATTTTGTAGTATGTAAAACCTTAGGTGATTTGATGAACTTGTGGTTAACTGTTTACAGGACAATGTTCCCAATTGGGAACATTCACTTGACAATTCGTTTAAAAATAAAATACTGTTCATATTGTTTTGAAAAAATTGTTAAATTATAATTGGAAGTAAATTTGATTTTTTTTAAATATAGAAATTATGTTTTAGATATAAAATGGGCATACAGAAATTCTTAAAAATTCTTTTTTACTTGGTGCATATCATAAAAATTCCTAAAATAATTTTTAAAGTACAGTCTGAAGTTTCTAAAAATTGGTACACATAGTTAAAAATGTTCACTTTACTAATAACACATAAAATATAATTATATAAATAAGAAATGCATCTGCTGTTACTCATTAAAGCTCAGTGTTCCCAATTGAGAACATTGGCCAGTCATGACTATTCTGTAAAAGAAGGAATTTCTCTATTATGAGTTTCTACTGAAAATAAAAATGGAAAGGACAATTCACAAAAGGAAATCCCCCTTCTGTTGTTAAAAGGTTAATGCTTTAATTTTGGTGAAATAAAATTCATTTTTATCTGTAATCTAGGGGAAGGGGGTAATTTTAAATGTGTCGGATAAGTATTTATGCATCACCAGAACAATGATTCTGTAGTGATTATTTCTTATAATTTTATTATCTCCCAATCCTGCTTATTTAAAAATTTCTCAAGCACAGAAAAAAAAAAGGTACACATAGAACAACAAAATTTGATTCATAAATATAATTCTGGGTTGGGTGGGGTTGATCAGTGGTATAAAATGGGAGAAATGACCATTGCAGCTTCGTAAAAAGAAATAATTTATTTTTGCAAATATACTAAATATAATGGTTTCTGGATGGTTATTGCCTACAGCAACTCGCAGGAAACGTAACCAACTCGCTCATCTGGAGAGGTCTAGAAGTTACAAATACCCTTTTATGAAACGGGACAAAAAAAGAATGGACCTCAAATACGACCAAAAGTTACTGATTGTATATTGTAGTTGAAGAGTGATAATCATTGCCTTATTGCAACAACTCGGGTAAATATACATAATGTGGAGAAAATACAAGATTACAGTGCAATAAATGCAAAAATGGGGGATTGTTATTTGAACTACTTCCCAGAGTGCCATAGGATACAGTTATTAAAGTTTCATTTTCTGCACCTTTTGTGCAAAATATTAATTTATTAATTTAAATTCATAAATTTTCAATTGGATTCATATATGTGCTCAATTATAAAAATATTTTTTACAATACTTTGCTTATTATAATTCAGTCTGATCATCACTGTTTTCCATTTCTATGTCTAGTATAATGAGCTTAATCAGAAGCAGCTGATGTTGCCAATTGAGAACATTAAACAAAAATTATTCATATTTTAACGATTAGTATCTTTGAACTAAATCATTAGGTGTGAAATATGCATAAAAGTAATTAAAAATTAACTTCAATCTAAATTTGGTCTAAAGGTTAAACTGTTTTCTAGTTCCTCCTGAAAATATTTAACATAATTCTTTATCGGAAAGAGGCATTAAAATATTTAGTGATGCAGTTGGTCACTATTTTTACCTTATTAGATAAATTCATTTTTTAAAAAGAGCAAATTATTCTTATAATTTAAGGCTGAAATTCTGCTTGGAATGTGATTTTTTTTTTCTGAATTAAACTGGTCTATTAAATAAATTTCCATTCATTGGTTTCTTTTTCTCCCTAGGTATGGTTCTGGAGGTTTTGGTTCTAGAGATTATCGTCAGTTTGGTGGCTCTCGTGAAAGAACCAATGGACCAAGAAATACTAGTGCAAACAATTACTCCTCCCCGAACTTTGGATATGGTGGAAATCAGTACCCCAATCAATTTAGAAATAACTATGGTGGTGCTTCATCTAATGATTGGTGGGGTAGTTAACTGTTCCCATAATATAATCTTCAAAGTTTTAGTTGAATTTGCATCATAACATGGTTATTTACCCAACTAAAGATAAACATTTGCAGAGAAACATCAAACGTCTCTTTTGTATTTGCATGTCATACATATATCTAGAATTTGTTTATGCATATCAATTTATTTTCATTTGCAGATAACTGGCGTTTTTCTTGCTTTAATATTTTCTCTATACCTAATTAAAAAATGTTCAGTGTTAATTTCTTTTACAATATGTATGTAGGCCTCATAGTGTCACTTGTTTTCATTACAATGATTTATTAGTGCAGAGCTGTCTGCTTCATTCATTTGAGAATCATGGATGAAATGTTACTGTCGAAAGTCCGGGTGTAATAAGAGGAAATGCCAAAGATAAGAGATATAATATTAAAATTGATTTTGTAGATAGTTTATCTATAAATCATATTAATATGGATGAAGGAACATAAATTTTAAAACATGTTTTGTCTGATTGTGTTAAGTTTTAACATGCAGATCATTAATATTATGCAAGGTCATTCTTTTAAGTGTATTGGTTTGTAACAGCTGGGGAAGTTGTCTTCGGTTCTGATTTAAATTTGTATGAATCACATGGAGATTAATGCTATTCAGTAGTGATAAACGCTTAATCGTAATTTGCTTCCTTAAAATATGCTCAAATGCTTCATGAGTTTCATTCATTTTTTAGTGCTGTATTAAAACATTTTGATTTATTGATTTTGAACTGTAAGGGTTTAAGCCGAAGTATGTATTTATTTCAGTTTCTTATTTTATAATTCTGTAAGTCTTGTCTAGTAGTGTCTAATAAGTTGTTGGAGACGCTTAGTTTTTGTATTAAAATTAATTATATTATGCTCAGATTTTTTTTAAATCAAACATTTCAATACAAAGCTTTATTATATTATTATTTTTGCTACTAAATAATGAAATTCTATACCTCATGCCTGTTCTTAGTGTGTTCTTTGTTCAGTGTAATCATATTCTTATGTTTTTATATAGTAAATCTCATTTTCTTTTTGTGTTTGACAGTTCTGTACAAAATGGTAATGCCGAAAGGACTTACTTTAGCTCTGTCGTAATTAACTTGATTTTCCTGTGATATGGTCTGGTTTTGTGTCATTTCATTCTTATATTTATAGTTAAAAGTCATTTTCATGATTAATAAATGAATTCATTATATGAATCACTTAAAGGGATGAAAATAGGTTTATAATTGAGTTTGTTCTTGCTGAAAAAAATTAAAAGCTTTATTGTGCATGTGGTGTTTTCTGTATGTATTTTCCCCCTAGGCTGGCTGTATCTATGTCCCTTTATAATTGATAGGGGTTATGTTGACAAACTAGATTCTGAATTTCTTAACAGCACAGTTCACTGAGCATGTGTAAATCAATTAAACATCTTTAGTCGTTTTATGTATTGCATGGACATGTTATTTTGTGTGATAATGTATTTTTTTACTTTGATATTGCAACGTGTATTCTGCTGGTCATTAGTTCTTAACATATTAGTCATAATTTTTAATCTTAAGAATATTTTGTTGACATGTGCTTCCTTTTAATATATATTGAAAAAAGTGGTGAAATGCCATTTGAAATTTCAAAATTTATATTATAAAATGAAAAAAATAACAATTCTGGAAATTTTACTCTAAAATTTAGCAAATTTAATTCATTTGGATCATTTTCCACTCCAAAATTCTTAAAGTGCTATTATCTTTCCCTTTTCATTACAAATAATACATTGCTCGGAACACATTTTAAGTATTGCCATAGCAGGTTTCTTTTTTATTTATATGAAAAGAAGTTTCAAGTGGCTGCTTTAATATTTATCTTTATTAAACACACATTTCCTCTCATTGTGAATTTCCGTCACAAATACTTTTGCTTTTTAATAAAATAGCATAGGCAAATCTGAAAGAAAATATTTGCCATTAGATCAGTGGTTTCTTTGAGAAATCATGAATAGCAAAGCAGTTGTCATGGGGATTTTGTATTGTCTGTAGGTCATTGTAAAATTAGAACACATCTTCCTGGAATTACGAAGAGTTCCTACACAATGAGTGAACATCAGCGTTTATTTGACATATCATTTTTTGTTTGTTGGAGCGTTGTCACAAGGCTGTTGAACCTTAAAACCCCACCAACATTTTTTTTAAATCACAAATAGGACAAATTGAATAATTTTAGTAACGTCATTTATATTCTATTTCAATTATTGGAAAGATTTCTTTACATCTGAGCAGTGTTAAAGTTATTTGAGAATGTTAGGGAATTCTGTGTGAAGATTTATGAGTGAGTGTCATGTGTTATCTAAAAAAAAGTAGGCTTTAAAAATTCATCATTTGAATAATAGCTTACCTTTTATTTACTACTGCTTTTTTATAGCCGTTGTTATACAAACATATTTCCTGTTATTAATTATATATTCATTGTCTTTGTTTTATTATGTTTACATGAATACTTAGTACATTGTCTTGTGTTAAGTGTATTTATTGGCGTGAGTTCTTTTTTAATTGACCTAGGTATGCAATGTTTTGCATGATGCAATCCAATACTCATTTGTGTACATGTTTTATATCAATAGGATGGGAATATACTTATCACCTATTAAATATTTTGTTATTGCAGCTGGATTATCAGCAATTCAGCGAAGATTGTGCTGATAAGATTTTAAAATGTATTTTATATTGACTAGAATATCCCATTCATGATTTATATCAATGCTCAAAAATGTGCAGTGAGATTCAAAATGCTGTGCAACCAACATTTATTTTCTGTGATAACTCGTGTCAAAATTGTGATTTTTCATTCTTTTTAATACCTTTATCCCTTTATTTGGTTTCTTTCATAATCCAGGAGATAAGCAGCTTTATTTTAGTTGTTTTAGCTATCCTGGGTGAAATCAAATTCTAAGATTTATAGTCGAAAGGTTCATAAATATTCATTTCAAGCTTTTCTCATGGTCTTTAACATTGTGGTGAACTTTTTCTGGGTAATCTACTTAATTTAACTTGTTCATGTTATGCTATTGACTTAAATCGTCATCGATAGAGATGCAATAATATAAATAACCTATTCTTAATTTAACATGTTCACAGATTATGAGTGTGTTTGTTTGTTACACTTGTATTTTTTAATTGTTAAAATACATCTCGAGCTAATGATATGCATTTACTTCATTTACCTTTTTATTTCTTGAATTTAAAATCTTTGACCTAATGAAATTAACATCTTACAGTACATGTAATGAAAATCATTGAATTTTATTCTTTTAAGAAAGTCGCTGAAGAATGCTATTATTTAAATTTCAGAAGGAGAAAGGGAAAAAAACTGAGTTGTTGTAGATGCAATCCTTTGAATTGTAACATTATCATGCTGTTTTTATTACACCGGTGATGTTTTCTAGATGCGCCTTTTAAAACATGCTCATATGTAGGATACACATTACTTCATAATATTGGGTCAATATGTTATTTTATTTGTGCTTTGTAGGAAATGATTACCCAAACTATGATTATAGTTGACAGACATCAAAATCATTATCTCATAAAATGAAGTTGGAAGGCTCATTATATATTTAAAAAGAAAAAAAAGAGGGGTATCTCGCTCTCTTTTCCCAGTGAAAATTGTATTTAATCACTCACCCTGTGAATACATTACTTGTAACTTGATCCATGCTGCTTATCTCATGGATAAGGCATTTCTTTTATTATCAGTGTTAAATGCAAGTCTGTTTGAACATATTTAATTAAAAGTTATTGCATTTTGAATTTGTTTTATGTTTAACCTCTTAAATATACTTGCAAATAAATTTTTAAATCATGGAAAGATCCACAAAATGGTTTGCTTAGTCTTGTCATGTAATTTTTTTCCCCTTTGTGATTATAAATACCAACTTATTTTGTAGAACTGTGTTATGTGCTCATTTATTGGTATATGTATACATATTTGTGTGTTTTTATGTGTTAAATGTATATGTATACCTTGCCCTATAATTTTATTTTTGAGCGAGATTCGTCAGATGACTGCCTGAAAGGGATATTTTTATACAATTTAGGTGATAAATTTTGGTCAGTTAATGAACTCTGTAAAATATTAAGATTGTTTCTATTAATTTTGTTAACTGTTCAGATGTGTTGTCTGTAAATTTCCTTTGTTATTTAATATGTTTCATATCCTCTATATTTAGTTATTAATTTTGCTGATTTTCGCTTGAAAAATGAATCTATTGGCCTCTGAGAGAAAACACTGTTTTACAATTATGGGCTCTAAAATGCCTTGTTTTCAGCCAGTTACAAGTTAAGAAACTGTCCATTATGTAACTAGAACTTGTGATTCTTAATGAAGGGGGAAAATTCCTCAAATCTCTATGCAAATGTCAGAAAAAAAGTGAAATATGATGATATTTTGCTATATGAACTTCGGTTAAATCATATGAAAGAAATTAATTTATATTACAATTTTAGCTATGTGGCATATTATGCATATATAAAGTTCTTTGCAGATGTTTTATTTGCATTATTTTATAAGCATACATATAATGGATTATTTATAGAGTGCATAAATATACTATTAACAGATGTCTTTTACTTTTTTTAATAAAACAAAGATTGTTTCTCTGAGAATCAATTAATATATTTAGTTTGTTGCCAACTTATGTTTTAGAGCACTTTCTTTAGTTTTGGAATGGGTTTCCTTTTGAACATTGCAAATTTGAAAGTTTCTTTATTCTGCCAATAATCTATTCAGTATAAATAAAGAGATATTTGCTATAACTTGTGCTTGTGTCATTTGTTTTGAGTGCATACACTGGGTGGTCACTTGACAATATTGATTTTTTTTTTTTTTTATGATCTTGAATTAAGTTATTATTTATGGTCATATAAATGAAAAGAATGGCAGTCTAAGGTTTTGACATGAAAATTTAATTTCCGATACTAGAATAACCAGAAATTTTTAAAAATGACTGTGTGAAAACATTGAAAAGTAGCAATATTCTTAAAATTTGTACTTGCGGGAAATTTTGCTTTCTTTAAACCATTTTAATTTTTTACCTTGTGTTTTTCTGAATTTCAGGGCTGAGATTCTTCCGCTTTTTCACGAAATTCCGCTTTTTTGTCTTTTTTCTCTCAAAGTTCCGGGGTTTTTTTTCCTTTCTTTTTTTATTTTAACAGCAAAAATTTGCTTTTTCTTCCGAAAATTCCGCTTTCACACAAAGAAAAGAAACCTTCCTATCTTCCGTTTTCGAAAGAAAATTCTGGGAAAATATTCTTTCGACCATGACTAACTCCACCGGCTAGGAAACTAGCTGATTCATCTACTGACAGATCAACATTATCGACAGTTGGATGAACATTCAAACATTCAGTGCCATTCAAAGTATTAAATACCACCTTTTGCAGAAAACAAACCTCGTGGCATATTTTGCAAAAAAAAAGGTTTTTTTTTTGCATGAACATGTTGAAAAAAAATTAGTTGGAAACTTAAGACGTCTTGTGAGACATAGAGATGAAGAGAAAAAATGGAAGAAAAACAAATAAACTACATAAAAAAAAAAAGAACTCCTGTCAAAAGGGCATAAAAAAGCTGTGTGCAAATGCAACAAAAAAAGCAGAGATAAGACATAAATAAAAAAAATAAAACATGATTTACCTAGGCATTCTAGAGATAGTGTAGTCATAAACACTCATGTAATTAAACAGAGAGTACTAATGAAGACTGCAAAACTAGCCTCTACTGAAAATAAACTTGCAGGATCCAAACACATCCTTATGAAGAAAAATCTGCAAAGATGGAGCCCTCAAAACAAGGGTGAACTGTTATTGGAGATCTGTTACCAACAAAAACCACACAAATAAAAAAAAAAAACGAAAACTATTTCTTTAACAATTAAGAAATGTTTCAAATAGCTAAATGAATCTGATTTGTAACTGTACAATATTTCGCCCCTCTTCCTTTATAGGTGCAAAATCATTTGTGTTACTTTTCAAATTTATAAAAATAAAAGAAAAAAACAGAAATCACACAGTATATGATACAATTATAATTTATAAGAGCTAATACACTTTACAATTGCATGAAAGAAATATTTGTCTTATTTTAATTTATTTTTGAGCAACTTTTATCAAGGCTATTAAATATAATTCTCAGACTTTGTTGAGATGTATGTTGCATCATCGTTAACGAGGTGGTGAAATATGTTTTAATGTCTAATTTTGTATTTTCTGATCACCTGATGATGTGTTAAACTTGTTTTAACTTTTAATGTGAATGATTTAATAATAATTTAATATTCTTTTTCTTATTTATACATACTGAATTATAAATAATTAAGTTATTATATTATGTGTAATATTTTCATCATGTTGCGTATTCTGATGTTTTCTTCTTAAAACATCTTTCTGTATAATATGGTACAAATTTTTGCTGCATTATGATTTCAGTCTTTTTGCTTTTTTTGCCAATCTCATTTCCTGGAATTTATAAAGGACTTGGAGTATTATAAGGTATTTTTGATGTATGTTATTTACATCTTTTATAGAATCTCTACTAATATAATAAAGAGAAGTTTAGTGTAGTCTGGCAGTCTACAGAACAGACCGTTGAACTTAGCTCTACCATTTGTTTGCAGGTATACTTGGAGGGTGGAATGTGACATCATAGGGCCATTTTTCAATTTTTTTAAATTCAGAATTTAATTATTTAAAATTAGAAGCGAATTTTGGCTGTTTACTTGACATTTTTTCATAAATAATTTCCAGAACAATTATCACTTGAATATATTGATACTACCTTTTAAAGTGTGGATTTTCCTTCTCTAATTATGTCAGTTTCAACTCCGTAGATTATTTCACGAATTTTAAGATTGGTTACAGCATCTATTGCTTGCTGCAAATCGGGTGAAGAGATGTAGGCAGAGCACGAAAGTTGTACTCTCTTGAGGAGAGTGAGGAGGAGCTGTCCCCTTTCTTCAGGATGATGTGGAAATACTTTACAATGTATCAAGGTTGGCTTTAGCGAAAAGATTCTGAATTCACCAACAAGAAAGTTTTCCCCTCTAAATTATTTTTTTATTTAAATTGGATAGGTTAAGATAAATGCTGATTTTTTAAAAAATTTTCAAACAAATCACTTCTAATATCTATTTTGAAATGTGAAAAGTGGAGACTTTCAT